>OZ014447.1:17325342-17371166 GCA_963966035.1 Acleris laterana
CGCACAGTACGAGCGGTCCTCGATCGAGAATACCCCGACAGGTGGAAAGGGCGGGCGGGCACTATTTCGTGGCCAACCTGTTCACCAGACTTAAATCCACTCGATTTTTTTTAATGGGGAGCGAAGTAAAGGTGTAAAACCAATAGATAGAAAATCGAAATTTAAGTTAATTTGGAATACATGGTTGGAATAAAAAGTGATTACCCAATTTAAAATTGAAGTAGTTATAGTTAACTTTTCAACTGTAATTTACAGAATAATTATTCAGTGTTACCCCATACATAAGGCGATCTTCTCATAGTAAATTTACGTCTTGTTGCCAAGATCTATAAAATCACACATGTTCATTTTTGTTGTTAGTTGGGGACATGTTTGATCGACCTTTCAATGGAGAAAGCTTCAAGATCTGCAGAGTACTCACGGTGATGTTAGAGAAGACGGTCCCGGTGAGGAAGTAGTAGACGCGCGGCGCGCGCTCCAGCACGCCGGAGGGCGAGCCCAGCGCCCAGCCCGCGCTCACCACGAAGAAGGCCAGCAGCGGCATCAGCGGCCGCAGCGCCTCCAGCGGCGAGCGCATCTTGCCCGACCCGTCTCGATACGACCTTGGGGGAACAACATAGCTAGTCTATATTGGGAAGAAAAAACATACATACATACATTCATTTTTTTTTTTTGTTTATGGCATAGAGAAGACAAACGAGCACACAGGCCACCTGATGGTAAGTGGAAACTGTGACCCATAGACATTCGCATTCACAAGACTGCAATGCAATCCTAAGACTGCAAATGCGTTGCCAACCCTGAGGACTAAGATGGAATGCCTCTATGCTAGTCATTTCACCGGCTGTCTTATCCCCAAACCGGAACACAACAATGCGAACACTGCTGTTTGGCGGTAGGTTAATGGATAAGATGGTGGTAGCGATCCGGACGGACCCTGAACAATCAACAAAAATCTGCAAGGTCCTATCACGCCTGTTTCCCAGAGGGGTAGGCAGGGACCACTTCTTTCCACTTGCTACGATCTTGACAAATTTATTTCGCTTCTTCCACATTCATACATCGAGTCACGCACGCACGTCGGTTTCGGGTAAATAAGATTCAGCCCTTTTCCAGTATTTCTCCGATTTGACTCGAAAAAGTACGTCTAGGGCGGCACCTTCCGACCCGTCCACTCACTTTCGATCTGTATATCTCTTTCGTCAATCTTCTTTCATCCATCCTTTCCAAATGACCGACGAAGAAAAAACGTCGTGAGGAAACCTGCACAGCATCAGCTGAGTGTGTAAGAGCGTAATTTCAAATTCCCTTTGTATCGACTAACTATCGGCGAAACTCCTTGTTGCGAGCAGGTAAAATCCTCAACATTTGTGCTAGGGACATTGATGAATTTTTTATTTAACACACCTACATCTACGCTTAGGCGGTTGCTCAGTCCAAACTTCTTTACTTAGGCTATAATATAACTATTCATGATTCACTTTTTGTTTTCTACCATTTATTATTCTTACGTATACATGCGGTTGTTCTCTTGATCTCTTGGTGTAGCGCGGCGTGTGCTCCTGCGTTGGCTGTTATTTCTGCTATGTTTAAATACTTTGTCTCTATCGGTGAGAACCTTTAATTGGCTTTTTGTTACGTATTTTAATTTCTATCTGTTTTGTAAGCTGTTGGACCTCATAAATAAATAAACTGCACAAAAGATCCTAAAGATCATAAAGGATCCGAAAGCGCCCATCTGTAAGACAAGATAATAAGTGGTCTCGCTGCGTACTTGTAAATGTTCCACAAGATGACGGTCTGGCTGGTGAGCATAGCGGAGAAGTAGAGCACCAGCTCGAAGACGAGCGCGGGCGTGACGCCGCCCGGCAGCGCGGCGCGCCAGGGCGCCGGGCCCGTCAGCGAGGTCACCAGCAGCAGCAGGCACGAGCCCTGAACACAAATTACTATTTCTCAAAAATGCTATGTAATATTCAATAGGCGGACGACGGATGCAATATGGTGACGAAAGCACAAGATGGATAAGACTTTTATTGAATTTCGAGTACTATTTATGTGTTAAAATATATGCAGTTTTTGTTATAAATGTGGAGAGGTAAATTTTTCCTTTATAAGTAGATAGTGTACTATAAAAGGAATATGTACTGACTACTGAACATACCTAATAAAATATGAGAAAATATGATTATTTACTTCAACATTAAAATCTATTACTTTTTTTGGCAGTGATGTTCCCTTTTTTTAATCAATTGTAGTCATATCCATATTACGGATATCGTTTGACATTATCGAGTGATTTCGAATTTGGAATTAATAATTATCCAGAAGTATTGAAATTCCATATCATATCATATTATAGTCATAGCTTGAATTTAATAACCAAAAAAATATTGTCAACCCGTCTTTCTTGCATGCCGTAATCGTAGCTTTTAAGCTCTTAACACACAGAAAGACTAATAACGTCATCAAATGATTAACGTAGAAGTTAGATGAGCTTATACAAATACCCTTGGAATCCCTGCTAGAAGTGCGATGGCTTTTAATAAAATAGACGTGCTGAATGAAATCCCTCCATAACTTGGACCGCACTTAACCAACAAATGTAGATACAGTGTCGGACTCACGAGCATGGTGAAGTCGTATCCCCAGGGCAGGAACATGACGCCGGTGTTGTACTTCTCCCAGTGCGTCAAGTAGAAGTTGAAGAAAATGTTCCAGATCACAAAGAACATCCGCAGCGGACTCAGCTCACTCCTGGAAAAATTGTACCAACACCTTTTAGAGACGTACCGGAAACATCAAAAGCAGGTGGCGTCGTCGTAGTTACATTTATTGGCCATAAAGGCCGTTGATCAAAGTGGCATTAAATTAAAAAAAAAAATCAATCCTATTACTCCATTTCTGTAGGTGATATCCAGTCAGATTTAACTCGCTTTTTCAACGAGCGGAAAAAGTACATCGCGGCTGAGAGCATACAATTTCCGGGCAATTTGGAGATAATCGGTTCAAACAATAGAATTACGGAGAAAATTGCGAGACTACCCAACATTGAATGAACCGTCATTAGTATTGACTGATTTAACGTCGGTATAAAGTTTATCGAAGTATATATATATATTCAGTAAAATAAATCGACATCACGCAATAGATATGGCATAGGTACAAATATGCAATTTATTACGTAATCAAGCCTAGGGTGTTTCAATTTCTACACTGCTATTTTTAATGACTTCGCTCGAATTCTTGCTCCTATTTATCTAAAAGACCAGTAATCAAAATTATATTAAAATTAGTTGGTATTTAGGGGTTTTTGAATCAACTGATTGCAACAGACAAAAAAATGGTGATGACAGTCGATATCATTAGTGTTTGATATAAGTTGACTGGAAAGTTAGTTATTGTTTGTTGTTTTTGGAAAAATTATAAACGTAGAAAATTTGCTATAGCGTAAGTGGTCAATTTGTGCAACCACTAAATGTTTTTCTTTTACCATAAACATTTTCATTTTTTACATTATTAATACTTCGAGCGTAAGCAGTCTGCAAAAAACATGTACCTAATTTTTATTTCCCATACAAATGTGAAACACCCTAACGTAACCATATGGTTTACCTGCCGAATATGCTGTAGAGGCAAGTGGGTATGAAGACAGCGGAGTAGGAGTCGAGCCCATGGTCGAACAGCTCGCCGAGCGGGCCGCTGCTGCCGGTGCGGCGCGCCTGCTTGCCGTCGATGCCGTCTGCAACGGGACCAGCCTTTACCAACCACTCGGCGTCCTTCATCATCCTCAGTGAACACGCATAGATACCAGTCGTTTTTACGCACACGAAAGATACAGAAGATATCTACTTTCTACTAGTTTTCAGAAAGAGATTATCATTTTACAAGCCAACAGATCGCTGCTTAAATACAAAAGTGCCGCAAATCAAAAACAAATATAGTTTGATTTAAAACTTAAAGTAAATAGCGTAACATTTTGGTTTGTGTCACTTTTGCATTTAAGCAACAGATGTTCGGTAAAGTTAGACAATTACAAAAAGAACAATATATTAAAAATCTGTATAGACTTTTTGCCTATTCACTACCCGAGAAAACGAATGAGATGCAAAATTAAATGATACTGAACGTTACTCTACCAAAGTAAACATTTGCGAATGGTTGTCTACGAAACAAAAATCGGTGAAATTAAACTGCAAATCGGAAGACATCTAGGAAGTTAGGGGGAACAGCTTTTTGTTGCCAGGTACTTAGCTCTATTTTATTACACGCAGTTGAAATGTTTGCCCGTTTTGGATGTATATCGATGCATATTTATTTTATTTGAATTATCTTAACCTGTATATATTTACCTACTGTACTGTATGTAACCAAACCTATAACTTATATGTTTGGCATATCTGTAAATATAAGTTTGTTAGTAAATAAATACATAGATATTAAGTGACAGAGAAGATTGAAAGCAAGCGAGACGTAATTTATCCTTTTCCTAAAAGTAACTTCACGCTGGAAAAAGCATGTGTATGTTGCTATCCACCCTTTAGATCAAAGCAGAGAAGGGTTACTTTTGCACGAAAAAATAGGATATTGGGAGTGTCCATAGCTGCCTATAAACTAACTATATTCCGGGGAAATTAACTTTTTCCAGGAGGAGGCAGGTTAAAGAACTACATTATAGGTAGTTCGAATTCGTCCGGTCCTCATAATCATATACATATAGGCATTACAAAAATTATAATCTGAACATAATTCCATACTTACAATATAAAATATTTAATATTTTCAAAAAGTCTTAAATAAATTAGTATGTTATTATGAAACCATTCCGCTATTAGCGCTTATTAGACACGAAGGCCATAATAAACTGCAAGCTTAATTTACGTGAATGGCAAACGATATAGGCAAGCAAACTAGTTGTGTGCGACACATAAATAAACTCATATTTTCTTTGTATTTTATTGAAAACCAAAACAAAAGAAAATACATTTTAAATTTAAAATAAATACAAAAATGACAGCGTATATATACATATATCGTTAATAACAAGCTCGATGTTTAAAAATATGTCATTGTCATTACATTACCGACTAATAATAGTATACCTAATTAGTCTGTTTATATGTTCGCCTATTTCTATTGTTTTACACTATAGTAAACTAATGTAAACCGTTTTCTATGATGGTAAAGAATAAGGATGCAGTGCGACGTAAAATTCCGTCGATTTCTCCTTATCGCCGAAGATAACAAGGGTCACAATACCGTACTGATAGCCTACGAAATGATGCGTCTAATTTACGAACAATGTCTGTGAGTTGACCCAGTTCAACTAGGAAATTGACGAGTCCTGTAATAAATTCCAGGAGACAGTCACAAAAATTTACCTAGTCCCGAACTAAGCTCTAGGCTTGTACTATGGGTACTAGACAACGACAATCTTATATAGAGAAGTACATACTTAAATACATAGAACACATCCAACGGGATTTGAACCCGGCACCGTTAGCTTCGTAGGCAGGGTCACTAACAACTAGGCCAACGTGCCGAAGTGTCCTTTCAGAGGACCTTGCCAAGATGCACTACGCTAACTAGCGTTTCTATTCGTTTCGTTTTTAAACCAATCGCGTCACTGGTAGATCACGTGATACGATAAGTCAGGTGATCTACCAGTGACGCGATTGGTTACAAAACGAAACAAATAGAAACGCTAGTTAGCGTAATGCATCTTGGCCTCTTGATTTGTGTCAAACGAAAGTCTCGAACACAAATCTGACAAATAGGACAACAGTATCTTTTTAATTAGCCGCCGTGATATGAGCGAGATAAGACACGTAATTATCAGTAACGGTAAATTTCCTGTAAATGTCTAGAGCAGTACCGAAAATTGAAAATTTAGTTAGAGAGGTTAAAATATGACAGCACCATCAGTAGCGTACTGTTAAGAGCAGGTTTCTAATGTGTTGATCAAGCCAAGCAGGTTTTACAAGCAAAAATAATTTCACATACTTATCTAAAGCTAAAAAACTAAATAAACCCGACTGTCCATGACGTGCGTGCATGACTCGATGTATGAATGTGGAAGACGCGAAAGAAATTTGTCAAGATCGTAGCAAGTGGAAAGAAGTGGTCTCTGCCTACCCCTCTGGGAAACAGGCGTGATTTAATGTATGTATGTATGTGTCCATTTTTAGGGTTCCGTAACCAGTGTACAAACAGAACAGGAGGATAACTGGATCCCTGGCTGTATCTCATGAATAGAAATAGCTCGAAACTTGAAAATTTGACGGGCTTCTTTTTGTGTTTATTTTTAAAGTAACGCTCGCAAATATGTCTATGAAATAGAAATAGAAAATATTTATTCAAAGCACACAGAATAACAAAAGAAAAAAAAAGTGATCAGAAAAACAATACGTTGAACAGGATCCCTCTTTATACACTTATCAAAAGTATCTATACAATCTACGTTAATAGGACATTTTGCTATGTATCTCAACGCAAATTGTTGATGTGTTAACAACTTCTGCAACTTCTGCCCTTCTTATGGTAGTGTACCTGTTAGCTAAGATTCTGTCAGGTTGTTTAACATATAGCAAAGTTTCGATGGTGCCAACCATGGTGATTAACTATTTAGACTACTAGTTTATGAATATTGTTAATGTTGACAGCACAGTATAAGAACGCTAAACTTATTTGTTGCGTGTAAAGGAATAATAGCATTGTGTAAATTATCATTATATCAATATTCATAAACTTCATGGTTGCGCAATGTATCGGAATTCACTTATCTGCCTAGAACTATAAGAAGGTAAACAAGCAAACATATACAGTACTTCTTAACAGGTTTCGGCTAGATATTGCTATACCACTTGCACTAGCAACTGACAGTATATTTGTCACTTGTGATTCATAGAAAAAACGAAGATTACCGATCGCTATTAGGAACCTGTTGGCCTAACGCACTCGTAATCGCAATCGACTTCAAAGCGGAACCATTGTACTCATTATGCATGCAGACAAACCTTCGATTTTCAAAATGCAAACGATTGCGTCTGCAAGTGCGTTAGGTAATAACCCCTCTGTACCCTTACCATGAGTTTCAATTTTACCGTGCTCGCTAGCGAGTCGAATGCTCTCTCCCTTGCACTCCATAAGAGTACTGCGAGGTCTCCGAGGGACAGAGCATTCTACTCGCTAGCGAATACGGTAATTGTAGCTCATGTATATAAAGGGTACTGGGGGGTTATTATGACATAGCTATGCAGTTCATTGTACGGCGAGCGTAATGGACAGAGCTATAGCAGCTATAGCATAGCTCTGTCATTTTCTCTCAGCGTAAACTGAACTGAATTGCTATGACATAATAACCCCCCTGGTACTGTAAGCATACTCGTAAATAAGTAAATGCTCTATTATCTAACCACATGCTCACCCAAGGTATATGCCACAAACAGGTTGGCCGCCGTGACCGCCCACACCCAGTTGGGGATGGTGTCGTTGGTGACGTTCTCCCCGGAGAGGGCGGTGAAGCCGTAGTCATAATACGAGAATATGAGGAAGTTTAGGACCGTCAGTAGGAAGCCAGTGAATGTTAGGAGGTTGGGTGCGACCCACACCGGACAGAACTGGAATCATGTTAACATCGTGTTAGCAACTTAGCATTTAGCGCTATGTTATAAATGGGTTAGGTCCAAAAAGTTCGGCATGCTAACGCACTCAATTAAATTTTCTATGAAATTTGTCCGTTGTGACACGAAAATTAGCCATACAATTGTAGGGATATTTTTCGTCGCAAAACGGAACTTTTTTCGATTTCGATGTTTGTATGGTTAACGCTTAACTATGGCCAACTTTTTGGTCCTTACCTAAATAGCTATTTAGCTTAGCTACGCCTAGAGAGCAACAGCAACAGTATTGGACACTTTTACCTGACTGGCACCTATAGTTTGTGTCAATTGAAATTGCCAAAGATGTAAATAAATTACCTACTGTTTGACACATAACTTCAAAAATTCACCAAGTGTGTTTTTATTTAAAATAACGTATAGTTGATAGTTATTTAATCTTAAACTTAATTTAAAAGTAAAAATGATATACATATAAAAGCATGTGATTATCGAGTAATAATGGTAAATCGGGTCGTTTGGGTGTTTCCATTTATTTTTTATGGTATTTAGAAGAGAAACGAGCACACAGGCCACCTGATGGTAAGTGGAAACTGTGACCCATAGACATTCGTATTCACAAGACTGCAACGCAATCCTAAGACTGCAAGTCATTTCACCGGCTGTCTTATCCCCAAACCGGAACACAGCAATGCGAACACTGCTGTTTGGCTGAAGGTTAATAGATTAAATGTTGGTAGCGATCCGGACGGGGTATATAGGTATACACTTAACTCTTTATATGATCTTAAAATGATTGTTGCAAAACAAATGAATAACCTAATCTTCTGTAAAATAAGATTCAAGCGTTCATGATTGGTTTTTGGTCATTACTCGGCCCATCTAGCCGGTGTAAAGGCTCTGTGACAATGGTTAAGTTAAGACAAATAAAACTAACCGATTGCATTTTTTTTTAACTGTAATACGTGTATTGAATTCAAAGCCTTATTAATACTCTAGACTTGAAAGAAAACGACATATTTCTAGAGACGCCGCAATTCTCGATACGATCTTTTAACATTTACGTTTCCAGTGTCACTGTCGTAACCGCCAGTGGAAAACCAGGGAATACTAAAAGCTCGTATATCAAATTAATGCTTTAGTGCAGAATACTATTACTTTTAAACCTATATGTAATGTTTTGATTTATGTTAAGCTTTATTAAAAACTCAATATTATATATATTTTTACTTCAGCGACAGACCTTATGTACAGTCACCACCCGCGAAAGTTACGCCACTTGCCACTCTTCTTAATTTAGCCGTGTACTACACTCGGGTAATATGTCAAGTCGGCTGTCAACCCAAAATGCATTACACGGTTAAATTAAGAAGAGTGGCAAGTGGCGTAACATTCGCGGGTGGTGACTGTACCGACTAGGTATATCACCTATACATAATATTATATCGTGTTTTCTCTCTCAAAAGCGTGCAGCTAGCTATTGCATCACACTTGCACTCTCAACTAATACTATCTACGTTAACTCGTGTTTAATTGAAAAACAAAGATTGCAGAAGTCCAATCTTAAAGTGATCGCCCCTCGAATGTGTTTATGTGGACTTTCATAGCTGGGCCGTTTTCGAAAACACTGTACATAGTTAAGGACAGTTAAGGCCTCAATTAAAATACCTATTTTTTTCCATTTCGTAACGAAAATTGCAATGGTACTTAAATAATTCGCTGGTTAAAGTGACAATTGACGTATAGAACAATTTTACAGTAGGTGCAATTTAGTGGTCCTTTACGTCAATTGTCATTTTAGCTTCGATTATGGTTAACTTTCGTTACGAAAAAATTATATGGAGTTACATTGTGGCTTTGACTATTCGTGTGCATTTTTTTTGAAAACGGCCTAGCTGTTGTTTGAAAAATCTTGGTATCTCAAAATCGTTCAGTTTACAGGAGGAACTAAAGAGATCGCTTCGTATTATCAGAGAATCCAATTGACGTATCTCTCGAACGCGGCACATTAACAGTGAATTAATGCGAAGCATATTTATATTACTATCTATGTTTATTATCATGCATGTGATTTGGTCGCTCCATTATAATAATATGTTACTTGAACCCAAGGTTCGACTTTGACGAAACGTGTATGATATGGTATAGGTGGCGACGCGGGGGTCAGCTGCTCTTTTTCCTGAGCTAATAATAGATTTATATCGTCATTGCTTTGAAAAATCCTCTTATCTCACATTTCGTGACGTACGATTTTGAACTTGAGCGCGAAGAGAATTAAGTTGAAACTCATAGGTACATGTCGAAATATCATATACGAGTTTTTTCTAAAATAGTAACGCTATTAAGTACCTAATTGACAACCGTTTTTTTTTAAAAGGTGTTTTGGAAAAAAATCATGCTTGTAGAGGTTTGTCTCAAAGCAAAATACTTTTCTTTCACCAGTCAAGCCCTCAATATATTAAAAATAAATCTAAAAGAAAAGTAATAAAAATGGTAAATACTTGATTTTCATTATCGTTATTCCCTGAGGAACATGAATTAGCCCGGATAAAACCTATCCTGTGTCCTATTCCAGGATCTAACCTATGTGTGTGCCAAGTTTCACTACGATCCGTTCAGTAGATGAAGCGTGATTGAATAACGAACATCCAAACATCCCTTTATAATATTAGTAAGATACGAGAACTTATGCATACCTATGGTTTGACTTGACTAACATCTGTAGGGTTTTCTAACTGAGTACCCTATCAAATATCCAAATTTCCTCTTTCGTATTGTTATTAGACAACATTTTGAGATAACAAGATGCCTTGATTCATCAATTAAATTAGCCATCAAATAGGTTTTTTTTTTATGGCATAGAGAAGACAAACGAGCAAACAGGCCACCTGATGGTAAGTGGAAATTGTAACCCATAGAGATTCGCATTCACAAGACTGCAACGCAATCCTAAGACTGCAAATGCGTTGCCAACCCTGAGGACTAATAATAATGGATGGATAGATTTCAGGAGGTTCTACATTCTTAGGCTGCTGTGTTTACTGAAGCACTTTGGTAAATTTATGAATACATACTATGATTATGCTAACCAACTTTGTGACATTGGAGGACAACTCCATACATACATTTGATAATGCTGTAATGAATCTGAAATTCAAGGTATTTGTTTTACTAATTATAAAATAAGAGTATGTCAAAGCGGTCTTTATACTATTTGATACATTTAATAAATAAATGTATTGATTAATATTGCTGTGCAACTTACATAAATAAATATTACAAACTATAAACTATAAAAAGTGTAACAAAACAGCGCAGTGGGTTTGTCAAGGCAACTGCCAGGTGTCAACATATTTCTTCACGGGCATTCAGGTAAAGATAATTAGCATTAAAAAAGGTCAAGTATTTTCCAGATATGAAACCAGCCCTTTTTTTTCTTATTTTCTTGCAATTAACCTCTGTTTACCCCGAAAGGGAAATGTTGTACCAATAAACCAGTATGATAAATTACAAATGTTAGTAAAGATTCAATACCTGTATCATAATTAATTTCAACTATAATTTTTTACTATCAGTTATCTTATCAGTTAAAATATCACATGATTATGAATGAATGATATGAATGATTTATATACTATTTATTGATATCTAGTTCACTGATATTTGAAATAAAGAAGAAATATTAAAAACACCAAACAGGCCAGTTCCCATTTACATAATATAAAATAAAGTCACTTCTCACCATCTGTCCCTCTGTAGGTAAACTAAGATCTATCAAAAAACGTAATGGATTTTGATGCGGTTCTCATTATAAGATACATTCAAGAGGAAGGTTTTCATGTCATGGTTTTGAATTTCTGGTTTATGTACTGGTGTTACAGAAAACTCACATAAACTGGAGGAAAGGAAAAAAAAATTACCAATAAATTTAAGACTGCAGAGAATGTTGGAAAAGAAATTGTATATTTGGGTTTGATAGCTACCCAAATTAATTAACATGGTATCCAAATTTGAAAAAAATCAGAGACATGTGACATACGGACAGACGCATAGACATCCAAGTGACAGCAGTATGGCTCTGTTTTGCCCTTTAACTGTTTGTCTGCACCAAGAAAATATACTGATTTCTAATCTCTTCAGGTAATGATTCTATGCATAAAATTAAAGTAAAAAAATCAAATAAAAGGTTTTTGGTCCAGATACGTCCATAAGCATATGATAGGTTAACCACGGAACCCCTAACCCTAACCTACAAACTTTTCTATAGTGAAATATTAAGCTATTAATTTCCCATGTTGACTATCACTTCGGTATTTAGTTCTAAGTATGCTTAAAATTATTGGTATTTTCAAGTAGTGAAAATATCAGTGCGGGAATCTCTAAAATCTAAACAGAACCGAACTACACCCCACAACAATGCTTTAATAAAAAAATAAGTTACAGAAGTTTCCATTCATATAAATTGCAGACAAATTTTAGTAATATAAATATGGGAATAAGTGGAATAGTAATCACATCAAGAAACCTTTAAATTGATGACCTTAACCACCACACTGTTTTATCACACTCAAATTAATATTCAGTAATTGCTGCAGTTACTGAATATTGCAATAGTTCCACTAAGTACTATTTAGATGACTTATTTTTGTAAAACAACTCACCTGCACACACCAATCCCAGAACGGGTGCATAACATAGTTGCTCAAAATACTTGTATCAATAGAATTATACTGAAAAAACATGTCATGAATATTACAATCAGATATTATAGTCTAAGCAGAAAACACGATATCCAGAATCAAAAATATTATTTTATTACCTTATATTTATCAAAACCTGCTAATTGATCATCCGAAAGGATTCGTCCCATATTTGAGCCGTATCGTATATTAACTAAAATTTGTTTTTCTTTCTATTTTGCGGCTAACCAGATTTAATACAACTGAGAAACACCGTATACTCTCGTCTTCACACTTGAGTTTCAAAGTGACAACAGACACTGACACTACTGACAGGGTGAACAGTGACAACCAGAAGTACGAAAACCAAAGAGCATAAGCTTAACTTTTGAATGACTCTCATGGTGCGGCCACATAATCGGGCAAAATATCGGGCGAGGTATCGCCGTTAGACCATTAAAACAATAAAATTATTATAAAACAGATGTGGAAAGGCGAAAATATCCCTTTAAATAATATCTTCCAGTTAATCATTTACAACGGACCACCAATTGACACATTTTTGTAAACACAAAAGTCGGTCGTTTTTTGGGGAGATGAGGAATCAATGACTACATACACACTACTAAATACAGATGCAAAATTAGCCCTCAACTCTTGACGACTATATAAAACAAAAACACTTGCTTGAATTTACGCACACTTGCACATTTTTTTTACCAGCATGCTTATACATTTTTTGAATGAGTGATTGAGTACGTTATCTTACCGATTGTCATACGATTATTGGACAAGGGTGCGTGTCGATATTTTCGATATCGATTTAATTTTAAAGCCAATCAGAAATAATATTATACTTTCAGCTTAAACAAATAAAGTTAAATATGGCCAACCACTACCTACTTCTTGTTGTTTTAATACCTAGCTAGGTAACCTTACCTAGCCGTGTGACCCAAACATGGCCGAACTCGGTATTGACCGGTTTTAATTTAGTTTGAGACGAAGGTTTTTATCACCCGACTGACCCAGAAGGAGGGTAATATTTTTCGGGCGTATGTTACATACATGCACATGACGTAGGTATGTCCGTGACCTTCTGTAGCCTAAACGGCTTGAACGATTTTGAAGAGGGTCGTTAAACTCGTCTTGGTTGTGGGAGTGACATAGACTAAATTTTTTTTATCAAAGTACTGTGGACAAAAATAATGACATTAAAAAAATACATTATATTGACGACAATAGGTATATAAAAAAATGCAGTTGGGTTTTTTGAAAGCTTGCTTTCTATTATTTTTCACTTAAAATTCAGTCAGGTTTATAGAACCAGCTTATTGCGGTTTTATTTTATGTCCGCTACGGCGTACCTTTAAGAAATGAGCATAGGTAGGTACTGTTTTCTCGAAGGCTGGTAACGCATCTATGATTCCCTGTACCATACAAAATAATATAATATAAAGAATCATTGATAATATGATAATTCAACGATACGTTAGCCTAGCGGTCCCGATTTTTGATTTTTGATTTGATTTGATTTGATTTAAGTATTTATATCGTAGATCATAGAACAAACCTAGAGCTTAGTTTGGGGCTAGTTCAATTTGTGTGAGATTGTCCGATTTATTATTATAAAATAATAAACGATTGAAAAATTATTAATAAACTTATATTTTCATCATTTATTATTTTATGTTCAAACCTGAATTTATTTATAATCATGCTTGAAATTTATTTGTAGACGTAACAGAATGAATGTGGCGCCTAGATAAGGCTAGTAATTCGTATTTTTTTCATTTTTTTGGGTTCCATACCCAAACGGTAAAGACGGGACCCTACTAAGACTCCACTGTCCGTCTGTCTATCTGTCACCAGGATGTATCTCATGAACCGTGATAGCTAGACAGTTGAAATTTTCACATAATGATGTATTTCTATTGCCGCTATAACCACAAATACTAAAAACAATAAAATAAAGATTCAAATCGGGGTCCCATACAACTAACTTGACATTTTTTGCCGTGTTTTACTCGATATCAACAACGGCATCTATAGTGTCTAATGTTGTATAGATAATGCTACGAAACCCGTAGTGTGCGAGTTCAACTCACACTTGGTCGGTTGTTGCTGTTATAGGTACCTCTGTTTAGCTCTTTATATCTGAAAAGTTCCAATCCATTCCGACATTCTGATTCAAAGATACATAGCTCACTTTTAGAACATAACTTTTACCTTGAACATACTACTACCAACACAGTACTTAGACACACACAGTGTTTTAGTACTTTGACATTGAATAAGAATAATAATAAAATTGTATTTGTAACTCTTTCTCTATGTATGTATGTAACTATTTGTAAGTGTACGATATAATATAAGAAAGCTAGTACTGTAAATTAATTAGGCAATTAGGCAATTTGGTTTAGCAGAGTAATTGCAGTGACCTTACAGGGTTTATGTTGATCCATGTAATGGTATTTAAGATCTTTGTAACTACAACATAAGGCAATAAAATATATGACTATGACTATGACTATGACTATGACCTCACGGTAAAATAAGTACGTTACAAATGGTCCAGGCATCTCGTTCAGGATTTCTAGCAGCGGCAAGCCGAAAAGAGGTCTGGGCGAAGACATCCAAACATAACGTCGGAATAATGAGCTGGGCTATCATTATCGCGAGTGATAAACGTCATGCCGATTGTTGTTTTCAAGTAAAGAGCTCCCTACAAATAAAGATTAAACACAAATAGTTTACCCTCGCGCTTCGAATGAAGCACATCGGACTTTCTGTGGCCTCTTATCGTATTTTGTTCTGATTGTATATCGTTAGGATGTTACATAAATCAGCGGCGATGCGCTCGAAGCGGCTTACATATCAAATGGCTCAATATTCTACGGCAAAGGTAAGTCCAAGTTTGCGTTAAGTACCGTAAATCGGGGTGAGTAGGGACACAACTTAAAATAAGTCATAACTTGTTACAAATAGTATTAAATAAGCAATAACGATACGTCTATTGGAAATAATTTCAGTCTTATACTTAGTAACATATGTATACCTAATTTTAGGTTGTATCCCTACTTAGCCCTTAATCCATATTTACCCCGTTGTACGGTATTAAATTATCACATGTTTGATTCGCCGACCACCGCACACTTCAGTCTTTCACATTGCTTTTTCAACTGTTCATCACGTAAAAACCAACAAATCAAGGCTCTCTAAATATTTACATCTAGGTACTATCAAACCCTGACCCACCATAGAACGGTGTCACAGTGACATTATAAATAATTTGTTTGATTTTACAACTTGAATCACAACGTCACTGAGACACAGTTCTATGATGAGTCAGGGTTCAGCTGAGCTGAGAGTACATTAAAAAGGATTTCGTACCGTAAAAACTGCTTGAAATCTAAAATGTCAGTTAAAAAACGTTATAAACATTTATACACGTCTAAATCTACGAGTACCAGTGCTTCCCAAGGGGAGACCAATACAAGCCTTTTAAGTATTTTTTGTAATATGTGCCTAAATTGATGATAAGATACCCTTAGAAGAGTCCTATGACACACCTATTTCAATTATCGCACGATTTATAAATTAAGTATATTGAAATATTTATTATTTAATGCAAATCATAATGATCCATTTATCGAAAGGTATAAAGATAGCGAAGGCTTAGGCAAAATACTTTTTAAAAGACGCTGATTTAGAGCAGCAGTTGTTTATTCTACTTTTGGCAGTTGCATAAATAAGGGGTAAATCCTTTGTATGTTTCAGTATGTAATAGTAGTTGTATCACACCATCATAATTAAGTATAATTTTCATAATTATTTTTCTATTACTTACTACTAATTAGTTCTGGAGAAAATTCAGAGTTTTGACACATTTTCCTGCTCAACTACGCGTGAATACATTTTATTTCTTATCGACCTTATCGTATGTTAGATTCATTGTTTTATATAGTTAATGCTAGGTTAAGTTTTATAATTGTATATTTAAAAAACGACTAACTGTTGAGTTTCTTGCGGCGTTTCTTCTCAGCAGAGGTCTCTTGCGAAGCGCTGGTAGATTTTTGACGTGTAAAAGTGCCCGTGCGGCCTACTTACTGAATAAACATCTTTTATCTTTTTTATCTTTTTAATGTAAATAAAACAGATATAAAAGGAAAAAATATGAAGTACGGTTCTATGATTTATGCTTAGGCATTTGTCAAATCAAAATTTAAAGGCAGGCTCATTTGAACTTACGTCTGCGTCTGCGTCTATAAAAGTGACTCGAAGGTTCCTTTGTGACACACTAATTAAGATGATTGTGAAGGTAAACATTTCCATACAAAATGCCATAACGTTTCTCTCCCCTTAACGTGGACCGATTTTATCGATTTTTGAATATATTATAAATATTATGAAAAACTATGTGAGTACGTTTTACTTTCCAAGAAAATATATTTTAGAAATAACAAATTTAAAAACAAAACAGAAACGTTCAGACTTACTAGTTTTTTATAATAACTACCTACAACATATTCAAAAATCGTAGAACTCGAACTTCATTTAGGGGGTGAGAAACATCATCGTCCGGAGCTAAATTTGTATGGTTTTTTTTGAAAGCTACGCGGTTTAGCGTCGCTTCACAATTCTCTTAAGTTCGCTAATCTTTCCTATAGGTTCTACTGGATAAACCCGCCTATGATGTGTTATCGTATTGTCAACGTTACTACGATAGCTCTTATTTACTTGAGTGTAATAGCGGCCGAGTTAATAATTACCGACACGTCATAGACAATATGGTTTCACACAGACGAATATAGAGCCTGATCGTAATAATGTAATAAATATACGCCTTTTTAAAATTAGGTATTCGGTCTTTTATTTTAAATATTTTAATACATACATACATACACACATTAAATCACGCCTGTTTCCCAGAGGGGTAGGCAGAGACATCTTTCCATTTGCTACGATCTTGACAAATTTCTTTCGCTTCTTCCACATTCATACAGCGAGTCATGCACGCACGTAGGTTTCGGGTACTTAAGATTCGGCCCTTGTCCAGTATTTCTCCGATTTGACTCGAAAAAGTACGCCTAGGGCGGCCCCTTCCGACCCGTCCACTCACTCACACATCTTCAATTTAAATACAGATATTTTATGAATACAAATATTCAATAAACTACTAATAAAAATAAATTAAAACAAATTGAACCCCTCCATCCAACTCACGTGAGGCATCGAGCCTAAGACACTCGCAGCGCTTCTTTATGCGATAGAAAGGGAAGCATAAAGTAGGCTCGTTATCTTTGATCACGCACGTTGACCCACTAAACGCGTTCTGTTAGGAAGAGGGACTTCTGTCTAAGGACTAAATACATATTATTATTCTAAGGCCTTTAGGCTAGAAAAACATCAGAAAAGTACCCTTTTTTCTTCCGTAGTAAGAAAGCTGAGATCTTTTCTATGTAGAGACGAGTCACGGCAGCAGCGTCAGAAGGCTGGCTGAAGAAGATATGGAACACCAGCAGAAGATATCTCCAAGGCGTTCTAAATGGCCATCCTTCTGGCAACCGCCTCCCAAAAATCGAAGCACACATTTCAAACGAACATAAAACTACTTTGAAAACTATTGTAGGCTTTGAAGTTATGGAAATCGTACCTAATGCATTGTTTGTTCGCTTTCGCTTTTGTTTCTTCTTTATCTCTACTCCCTTGTAATATTGTTCCTAACCAACAAAATAAGTAGGTACACCTATGACTCATAAGAAGTCAATTTTAACATGTTTATAATTCTCGTTATCGATTTGATAGTAGTTCGGATGACGATAAACAATTTGGTCCTATCGAGCTGATCTGTTTATGGAATATGGAAACGGAAGATAGCCATAGAAACTCTCTAAGAGTACATTATGATATAAGTGTACAAGGTTGGTTATTATAGTTGAGGTGAGATCGTTCAGACACTTAATTGGAACTCAATATGTAGAGCCGACAATGTAATCACCAATGCTGCATGACGCGTTTCATACGATGTTTTTTTTTAAATTCATTATATGTTTTTTACTTTTCATTACCACACTAGTGCTAATGCAAATTATAAGAGTTTATTATAATACTTTTTTAAGGCATCAGAAAAGTTAGAAAACCTATTTAAAAAAAAACTTGTGCGGTTATGTAAAGTTTAGATTACGCTTTATATGTTGCATTATGAATGGCCCTAAAAACACTAAGAGCTACTTTTAGAGCAAGTGTGTTGAAAAAGTTTGTTGTAAGTAACGTCAAGTATGAACTTATTTTATTTACTTATCTTTTTTATTAGGGAACCAGTTTAAGGGATACACAGAGACCATCAAAAAGACTTGAGCTTAGCGCGACGCTGTTTAATCAGCTCGAATTCATTCATAAATCATATCATTTATATTGCACTCATCTAATATACAGGGTGTCCAGTAAATAATGGATAACCTTCTACCCATCCATGGGGCACCTCAGGCTGGTCCCTAAAAAGGACTTACAGGTTTAGTAAAAGTTGCATGGTTTTCGAGATAATCGAACTTTTCTATTTTCTTAATAATTAGCACCTTGCTTCACTGTAATGACCGCCAAGGTCACAAATAAAGAGATTTTGTCGTTCTGTTTGCTGTTAAATATTCTTTAATAGTCATGCTAACGGATGTGTCTTAGAGCATTATGGTAGCGACACTAATTTCTTGTTAAACATATCTTAATTTATAACATCACATTTTGCTTTAAAGTTTGCAACAACTTTGACTGCTTGTGGTGAAAAAAAATTGTATGAAGACCAGAGTGGCCAATATGTTGAAAAATAGTGTATCTAATACTGATTCTAAACTGGTATAACACATGGTGAAACACCAAGTTATCGATAAGTAACTCTTTACTTGATTGGGTTAGTCATATCATAAAAAACGCTTCTCTTATGAAAACCAACGTCTAATTACTGCAAAATAATGAATCACAGAATACTTGAAACCTACATCAACAATAATATTTGTAAATAAAAACCGAATCTGTTTATTAAAAACAATACTGTTTAGGTACTATAACAAGTGTTCGAACTGCCTTCCCTCAACTCTGATACAAGCTCTGCACCTTTTAATAAAATTTCTTTTTAACATTCGGGTGTACTGTCGTTCGGTAATTTCTTGAACAGCCGTTTGAATATTTTGACGCAGTTCTTGCACAGAGTTAATTGGTTTGGTTGGAGTAAACTTTTTATTTTAAGCAACCCCAAAAAAAAAATCCAGCGGGTTCAGGTCCGCGCGGGGTCAGGTTAGAGCGTGGAGCCCATGCTATAGGACCCGCACGGCCGATCCATCTATTAGGAAAAGTTTCATTTTGGTAATTTCGAACTTGAACCGCGAAATGAGCAGGGCAACCATCATTTTGCAGCCACATCGTCGTTCTTACGTTTAAGGGCACATCTTCCAATAAAATGGGAAGTTCGTTTTCAAGGAACTCCAAATATCTGGCTCCATTCAAAGTCTGGGATAGCTCAAAAGGACCAATTATTTTCCCGTTTAAGATCCCCGACCACAAATTAATTTTAAATTGATATTGGGAGTGATCCTCTCGCATTAAATGTGGATTCTCTCCTTTTAATTGCCAGCTATGGTAGTTATGCATGTTGAAGAAACCATCTCTTTGGCAGGTAGATTCGTCACTCCACAGTTTTTTATCGAAAAACATTGGATCTTCTTCCATTTTTCTTAAAATGATACGACAAAATTCTACTCTAGGAGCATAGTCCCTAGGCTCCAGAATTTGCACCCTTGTGATATGGAATGGGTATTGTTGGTGTCTTTTTAAAATGTTGTTAACGGTCGACTTTGTAATGCCTGAACTTCTTGATATAGCTCGTGTAGAAGTTGAGCGATCTGTTTCCAGTTCAGCGAGCACAAGTTCCTCAATGCTCGTATCTCGAGGTCTGCCTTCGCCATTACCATCCCCCCACACAAGGGAGAATGCCTGGTCAAAACCAGGCATTCTCCCTTCACAAAAAGCATTGTGGACTCTTACAAAAACTCGGTAATCGGGATGACGAGTATTCGGATATCTCCTTGCGTACAATGCAGCAGCTGCATTGGCATTGCCTTTGCATTCTCCATAAATATAATGCATATTAGCATACTCACGGGGTTCGTATTGATGCCTAGGCATGTCGTTATATCCTTTTCGAAGTCCAGGGCAAAGCTAACTAGGTCGTCGCAAACAAAATCCAAATAGTTACCCAAAATATGGTTCTTCGTGGAATCAAAACTGTACTTGATAAATGTCAAAAGAAAACATCAAAACGGATAAAAAATTCATAGCCAAAAATACACATTAGGTAATAAACTTGTAACAAAGTATGTAAGTATTACTCAGCAGAGAAAGGAGAGATTGTAAGCAAAGTATTTACTTAGTTAACATCCTAAATATTATTTAAAACTAATAAAAGAATTGCATTAAAAGTTGAATAAATGTAAGTACCAAATAAGTAGTCGCATTTCACATTCGTTATATCTGGTTTTCACTTGCTGTCACTAAACAAACATGTCGTAGACACGTTTTATTTACCAAAACACCAAGTTTCTCAACTCTTTCTTGATTGGACACTTGTTATAGTAACTAAACAGTATTGTTTTTAATAAACAGATTCTGGTTTTTATTTAAAAATATTATTGTTGATGTAGGTTTCAAGTATTCTGTGATTCATTATTTTGCAGTAATTAGACGTTGGTTTTCATAATAAGAGAAGCGTTTTTTATGATATGACTAACCCCATCAAGTAAAGAGTTACTTATCGATAACTTGGTGTTTTGGTAAAATTCGCTCTTAGTGAATACTAACAGCAATAACTTTATCTGTAAAGACGTAAACACCATGTGTTATACCAGTTTAGAATCAATATTAGATACACTATTTTTCAACATATTGGCCACTCTGGTCTTCATACAATTTTTTTTCACCACAAGCAGTCAAAGTTGTTGCAAACTTTAAAGCAAAATGTGATGTTATAAATTAAGATATGTTTAACAAGAAATTAGTGTCGCTACCATAATGCTCTAAGACACATCCGTTAGCATGACTATTAAAGAATATTTAACAGCAAACAGAACGACAAAATCTCTTTATTTGTGGCCTTGGCGGTCATTACAGTGAAGCAAGGTGCTAATTATTAAGAAAATAGAAAAGTTCGATTATCTCGAAAACCATGCAACTTTTACTAAACCTGTAAGTCCTTTTCCGGGACCAGCCTGAGGTGCCCCATAGATGGGTAGAAGGTTATCCATTATTTACTGGACACCCTGTATATAAAAGGCAAACCTGACTCACTGACCTATATATCACCGCACAGCCGAAACTACTGTACTTAGAAACTTGAAAGTTGGTACAGGGGTTCCTTTCATGATGTAAGTGAGCACTACAGAAAGGATTTTTGGAAATTCATCCTCTAAGGGGTTCAAATAGGGGGAAAAGAGGGAAACTTATTCGACGCGCACGAAGTCACGGGCGTCCTTTAGTTATTTTATAACTTCTATAAGTGTAGAGCTCGCAGATTTTGATTTCGCAACCATTATAGGTACGTCATTGTCCTTGCTGCTACTACGACGAAGGTCCCTCCTTCAGATTATTTACTATCGGCTGTGTAATGTTATCTTGTTGTCAAGACACAACGATTAGCGAAATAAAATTAATGATAACAACGCGGTATTAATACTAACCTTAAACTTGTTGACATCTATTATCTTTCGGGCGTGTCAAATTCAATATTATAATGCTGATATCTAAACGGATATACCTAGAACATACCGGCCTGTTTATTAATACAAAGCGATGAAGTTTTACAAATGAATCGCAGACGTTTTGTTGTCCCAAGAGACTAAATATAATTCACGCCAAAGAAAGTATCTATGCAATTGGAGCGATGGAATAAAACCTGGTTAAATTTTTTTTTCTTTTAATTTTCAATATCTTTCACAACTATTGACCTAATCCCAATACTTAGAGAAATAAAAGCAAAACACATGGAAAACCTCCTAGACTCAGAAGAATACTCAAGCTCATCACACAAATACTTGCCCATACCGGGAATGGAACCCGGGACCGCTAGCTTAGTAGGCAGGTTCACCAACTAGACTACCGTGTCGTCAAAATTATTCCATTTCGTTCTTAAAACTTAATATCAATCACTATCAAAATATATAAATAACTTATCATGCTCCCAACAGGGTAATAGGAAATTTCCTAAAAGCTGTTTGATAATAGTGTAAAACGCGAACGTTTCCCCTCAGGCCCGGCGGGTGATAGCCATCCGGCGGGAGGACCAGTCGGTGTGGGAGCGCCGGGCTCCGTTCTCGCCCTCCAACGTGAGCCGGTTCGTGCGCCAGGGCGTCAAGGTCATCGTGCAGCCCTCCAACCGGAGAGCGTACCCCATGCAGGTAAGGGAATCCATCATTAAAAACATTGTACGTTTGTAAAGTTCCAGCACGGGTAGCACAAGTTGTATTTTCTCGCTTGTCGCTCAGTGCGTCTCTATCGTTACTGACTAGACAGAAACGGAGATGCGACCGACAAACAAGTCGCGAGTAACTTGTGCTAGCCGTGTAGATATAGACGTGCGTTAAACGTACTTAGTCGCACGTCTATGTATCTGGAACTTTATGCGTGTGTGGTGAAATCGTCCAAATGGCCTTTTTTAAATAATTACCCACTATTAGCCTAATGGAACCCTGACCCACCATGGAACGGTGTCACTTATTACGACTTGAATCATAACTGTGACACATCTATGGATCTTACTTGCTAAACAGAAAATACTTTCATGCATAAGTGCTGTATTTGAGAATGTTGTGGACAGATTCTCATTAAAACGCCGGTTTTTACATGTCCAAGATTCAGGAACAAATGGTGATGCTCAATACAAAAAAACGTGCTTTAAAATCCACCTACTGTTCGGATAATGTCGTCAACATAATGATACTTAAATCATGTTTATATTTATTGTTTCGCCAATTTCACATTTTAAACAAGTACCCATTGACACCCGCGACGCTAAGACGAATCTAACTACACCTCGTTTGTCGAAAACAGGCCGTACGTTCAGCCTTTACAAGGCAATAAAGACCTTACATACACACAGGTCAAAACCATTACCCTCCTCCTTCGGGAGTCGGGCAAAATATGCCACACCGCAGTTTGCTTCCGACTTAAGCGCGTCGCGCGTCGTCAAGTCAGAGCCTATAATAATTCGGTTGGCCCGGACCTGGATAGGTATCTATAGCCCTTCTAGACGCCTAAGCAACGTTTACGAAATTTCTTCACGAAATCGCCCTCCTATTGTGATTTTACCTGGCATTATAATGGTTGTGACGCTGCAGCGAGTCTTGGTATACCGAAATTACCCGGAATTTACCCGGGCCTTAACCTAAGCCAATAAACAGTATATTAAATTCAATCACCAAAGTAGATTCAATTCCATGAGTTAATAATAAGGTTGATATTACTACAGGAGGTTTATCTTATTAACTGCGTTTTTGCTTAGGATAGCAGCATAGTTGCCTGACTGCAGAACACCCGTTCTTATAACATTGTTCTTGGTCTGTTCCAGTCATACATAAACGCAGGCGCCGTGGTCCAGGAAGACATCAGCGACGCCAACGTGATATTTGGGGTGAAACAGACTCCCATTGATCTCCTGATCCCGAACAAGACGTACTGCTTCTTCTCCCACACCATCAAAGCTCAGGAAGCTAACATGCCAATGTTGGACGCGATCTTGGCCAAGGTAAGGGTACCTTCACGCCAGTAATCCCAAAGTAGGGTAGGCATAGCTACAGACTTACTTACAAATCTAATAACTTGTTGATAATTCTGTAACCAGTTAACCACATTTTACACAATTAGACCACAGATTACTATACTCTTTAAGCTAAGATGTTTACCAGCGTCTTAGTGACAGGTTGCAAGCCCGTCGCCTAAAATAAAGTAACTTTTATACTTTAACCCCCTTTACTTATAAACGTGGAGTAAGCTTGGGTAGTGTGCGCCATGCTTTGTCCTTATTTGTAATTGTGACATTTGCATCTGACAGAAAGTGACAAAGCATGGCATAAACTATTCCAAGCTTATTCCACGTTTATAAGTAAGGGGGTAAGTGACGTGGTCGTCGATGTAAACAGATTAATTCTACGAGTAGACATTTATAATGCTAGAGGCAATTACAGATGCGATGCCGGCCTTTGAGAAAATAGTAGACTTTTCTTTTAATGTGATGCGAGTTAGGTATTCTCGTGAAATAAATTTATAACACAAAACCCATAAAGTTAACTTTAGATGTAGCATATAAACACTAATTTTCGGAACATTTCTGTTTTCGGCTTGAACTAGCTATGTTATTTCTTGCAGAATATTCGTCTGATAGACTACGAGAAGCTTATGGACGGCGCGGGCAACCGCGTGGTAGCCTTCGGGAAGTACGCGGGTGTTGCTGGCATGATCAATATCCTTCACGGGCTGGGACTGCGGCTGCTGGCGCTGGGCCACCACACGCCCTTCATGGTGAGTGAAGATTCAGTTTTAAATAGTTCCTCATGAAACATGTAGGTGTTATGGACCAAGTGATTAATGCGGGCATAATGTCTAGTTCTATCGGGTAAAATGATTAATTACTATCTAAACTTCATTATTTATCATATTGCCTGGGCATTATTATATTGCTACGTGACAAATGGGCAATTTAATAACTAGGGTAGGTTAGGTTAGTTTTAATATACGCCCGAAGGGCATACTGCCCAGAAGTAGGGGTCGTCGACCTATTGCTGTAACCATATTCTTAACGATATCGATAGTGAAATTGCCCTCTCATATTGGGCATTTTTCATAGTGCCCGGTCATTATGAAAAATGTAAACATGTCTTGTATTACTCTGCAGTAAAGGGAATGGGCATTATGTAAATTTGATTATTTGAATAATAATTATTAAATTGCCCTCTCATATTGGGCATTTTTCATAATGCCCGTTCATTATGAAAAATGTCCGATTTATCATTGGGTCCATAACATATGCACTTATTGTGCGCAATTTTGTCTTGTTTATACGGCTTTTAGACACTTTTGTCGTTAAGTCAATTGTTAAGGTTTTTTTTTTAAATTGATCTAGTGCGAATCGAACGCTGTATCGCCGTACAGTAGGCATTATTATTTACATTCCAATTTTAAATCGATTTCGATTCGAATAAACCTTTTTTTTTGGTTTGTAGCACATCGGCCCTGCTCACAACTACCGCAACTCGAGTATGGCGCGGCAGGCGATCCGGGACGCTGGCTACGAGGTCGCTATGGGCATGATGCCCAAATCTCTCGGACCCCTTACCTTCGTCTTCACTGGCTCTGGAAACGTCTCTCAGGTAAAACCGAAGTGAAACTGGCCGTGCTTACACTAGGGAATGCAATTTAACCGGTTAAAACCGGTTATTTGCATTCCCTAGTTTACACTAGAAGAGGTTTTCGCATGCGAGCGACAGATATTAAAATCACAACTGATTTAATTTGTACTTTATCTTGAAGTTGGTGTCAAAATTGACATGATTTTACTTTCAGGGGAGTCAAGAAATATTCTCGGAACTGCCACATGAGTATGTTCCACCAGAAATGCTCCGGAAAGTGGCGGAGCACGGAAGTAAGACCTTACTTAGATACCTATATTTTTTTGTATAAGTATTTATTTGTTTATACCAAGAAGTAACTAACGTCGGGTACCTATAACGTACAGGGACTCTGTTCTAGGCGGTAACAACCATAACGTCTAACCATATTTGACCAGCGTCACTATTGTCAAACGCACTCGCAATCGGAATCGGCTTCAAAGTGGAACAATTGTTTTCATTTTGTATGCAGACAATCCTTCGATTTTCAAAATAAAAACGAATGCGATTGCGAGTGCGTTAAGAAATAGCCCCTCTGTTACGATATTGTTTTGACGTCAGCCGCCGGCATTACTGTGATACGAATAAGAGCTATCAAAACGTTGACAATACGATAACAGATCAAAGACGATGTGGTTTTTTGATATGGTGTTGTTTTTAAGGCCCTCTTGCGCGTAAATGTAGCCCTAGGTTAACCCCATGTTAACAGTTTTTTTTTTAAATTGACCGACCTTATGAATAATTTAACCTGGGGTTCAAATTACGTGTAAGCGGGCCTAAAGCAGCGACCACACCAATGCTTAAAAAACGGTGACGGTACGGAATCGCAGTGACGCGTCGTATTAGCACCGTTTTTGACGCACGCTCCCCACACCGCTGCTTAACGTTGCGTATATCACGGTACGTCAAAATTGACGCCATGTTATTACTATGACACATTATTTTGTTTACGCACCGTCTGCGAATTTTGAGC
Source organism: Acleris laterana (assembly GCA_963966035.1). Lineage (NCBI taxonomy): Eukaryota > Metazoa > Arthropoda > Insecta > Lepidoptera > Tortricidae > Acleris > Acleris laterana. The sequence continues at coordinate 17,352,035 of OZ014447.1, forward strand.
ACCGGTGTGGAGAGCATGCGTCAAAAACGGTGCTAATACGACGCGGCACTGCGATTCCGTACCGTCACCGTTTTTTAAGCATTGGTGTGGTCGCTGCTTAACTCGGCCGCTATTACAGTCAAGTAAATAAGAGCTATCAAAACGTTGACAATACGATAACGTAAAAGTGATTTCACTCTCCCAAAGGCGAGATTTATCCGTGTTTTGTGTCCCAGGCCCGAACAAGATCTACGGCTGCGAGGTGCGCCGGCGCCACCATCTGGAGCGCAAAAATGGCGGCGGGTACGATGCGCAGGAGTACGAGGACCACCCCGAGCGGTACATCTCCACCTTCGCCCAGAAGGTACTCATGTCTACGACGAGATCTAAATACCGAAATCATTTACTTCTATGTATTTAGAATTAATTTTTAGACGCTTTTGCTGCCACTAGTATTTTTTGCTTAAAACGACATTGTGACGGGAGTTTAAAAAATAGACCGTTTTTTGACCAGCCTAAATTTTAATAACGCTTATTGAATAAAAATCCGAAAGTATTAAATTGTACCACTTTACTTTATCTTTCGCGTAAAATATAAGTCAAAGAAATTTTCCATTTTCTTGGTCCGTAAACTTAGAAAACCGTTACTGTAATTTTTTTAAAATTTTTGGCTATAAATCAAAAAGTACTTCACGGGGTATAATAAAGAAGATAGTTTTGAAAAATGTGCATATGACATTATTTGATACTTATAATGAAATCATATTCATTTTACCACCCCACATTCCAAACTCTTTTTTAAATATTTATTAAAATGATTTAAGTAATATTTTTTTGCTAAAAACTGATGCGGGCAAGCAAGTTTTACAACAATGCCAAATTTCAAGTTGATAGCTTTTAAGGTTTCAGAATAAAACTTCAGTGACATACAGACAGACACCGAAGTCTCACCATAAGACTTCTTTTTAAGTATACTATTTTGGTACAGAACCCTAAAAATGGTTTTAAATAGTCATTGTTGGGAAAAATCAGTTCTGTGAATAAGTGCTGGTATGCAAGATAGATAAGATTGCTGCTTAAGACCTCATTAATGCGCATGCAGTTTATCATTAGATAATGTACTCGTAGGTAAACACGAGACCGTTGCATTCACTCGCGCTTATCGGTCATTGAGATATTTATATGCAATGACATTTAATTGCGATTTCAATTCGAATTCATCTTCTCAGAGCTAGCCAAGATGCATTACGCTAACTAGCGTTTCTATTTGTTTCGTTTTGTAACCAATCGCGTCACTGGTAGATCACGTGACTCTTCGTATCACGTGATCTACCAGTGACGCGATTGGTTTAAAAACGAAACGAATAGAAACGCTAGTTAGAGTAGTGTATCTTGGTAAGGGCTGTGCATATTTCAACGAGTAGTTGTGTATCTACCTATATTTTGATACTGTGAGGATTTCCTCTCACAAAAGCAGCACGAAATTGTTGACTGACTATTTTCTAGTCCACCTGTGGAACTCGAACTGAAACTCTTTAGGCAAGTGAAACGAGAGTAAACAGTGATATCTTGACAAATGCCAAGTAAGCCGAATTAAATTAACAAAAAGTAATACTTAAGTAACTTATTTAGACTGAATTTAAGTAAATGGGACATGCGGCGGCCACTATTGTGTTTCATATGTACGTATCTGCGACATGTCTTCTCTACGTCTTACCAAAATCGGCCGGCAGGTCAGGCAGTGTAGAAATTCTCCAGTTTTTCAAAAATCCCATAAGTACAAAGGGTTTCATTTTTGTACTCGTTAAGAAAGTCGTGAAATCGTTCCGGGAACTGACCTTTTTACTTTATCTTACAGATAGCGCCATACACGTCGGTTCTGGTTAACTGCATCTACTGGGCGGTGGACAGCCCCAAGCTGCTCACCATTCCTGACGCGAAGCACCTGCTGATACCCTCGCACACGCCCTGGCTCCCCAAGAGCGTGGGCGCGCCCGCCTTACCGCACCGGTCAGTACACCGCCTGTATAGCATTGTACCGAAAAGGAACTCCTCAAATTATGAAAATTTTCTATTAGCTAGGTAGCTTGTAAGAAGAATCCTAGTATCTTGTTTTTGTCTGGAAAGAGAATATTCTCAATGCTCGGAAATGTTTCAATGGTTTCTCAAGATAATTTTCAAACATCTGAGAAATTTTCTGCGACTTGCAAATTTCTACGTTTGTATATACATACCTGCTACAAAGCAGGGTCTCCAACTGTCAGAGAGAATGCCTCACACACTTATTCTTCATGCTCATGATAAAGCCATGCGTAACAAATGTTCCAAACAAGTGCAGGAAATTAATTGTTATGTTTTTATTATATTTGACAGAGACTGTTGGGAAATTACTATAGCATTAAGGCATAATAACATTCTAATATTATCTTTATACTTGTACAAATGGGTCCTTTTGGATACATTTTGACCCTGTAGGGTCTATAGAGCAATCACTCTGACACACTCCGCTGTTCGACTTCGTTTCTAAACCAATCGCGTCACTGGTAGATCACGTGACTTTTCGTATCACGTCCTCTACCAGTGACGTGATTGGTTTAAAAACTAAACGAATAGAAGCGCTAGTTAGCGTAATGCATCTTGGCAAGGGCCTATGTTCTTGTAACACAAAATTCTATTGTTGGCAGGATGCTGGCGATCTGTGACATCTCCGCGGACCCCGGCGGCTCCATAGAGTTCATGAACGAGTGCACCACCATCGACACGCCCTTCTGCCTCTACGACGCCGACCGGAACAAGGATACCAAGAGGTACGTGTGCTGTTAGCTTTACAGGAAGTAGACATGTAAAGGGCTTTACAAACTTTCCCTCCTGTTCATAAACGTGCAATAGCTAAAGTATGCTTAAATTAGGCATGCTTTGTCTTTGAATTTGACAGAATGGGACGAATAATTTACTAAAATAGGTTGATAATGCGTTTATGAATAAAAGGATTAATCTCTTACACATAGGCATAATGCTACTACCGCGTTGTTTTCGTACAAAAATCGTTGTGAGGATAATATTCTTATTAAATGGTAAAATTAAAATTTCTACATGAACACGTTTATTCGGCCTGTATTCCACACTGTGTTAGCCACATCTTGCTTCGATATTTTAATCATATTGTTAACATTGCGATTTTTTTTTACTGAGACTTGCGTAAAGAAAGGCTGGTTGCCGCGAGACGTCCGCGGTGCACGTAAAGTTGCAAGTTGCAATGAACCATAGAGTTTCAAAGGTAAAAAGTAGTGCTCGACTTGAACATTCATACAGTAATTTAAAAAAAGAAAGAAATATTCGCAAGAAAAATACCTCTACAATTTCTTGCAATGATGTAACTATGTACTCGTATGTAAGGGTCGAATTATGCAAGTTAAATTTGATCCGCTTCCCGGTCTCCGATGAAACTGAAAATTTGCATACGCCTTTAGTTCTGATGACAATACAAATAATAGAGTACCATCGAGATGATCTGATGATGGAGACTCAGGGTGGCCACTGGCCATAGGAACTCCTAAAACCCGTCATGTTAAGGTACGTCAGAATTGTATTGACGAGAAGATGACGACTGTGCAAAAAAAGTACAATCGGCAACAAAAGCTTGTCCTAAAAATGAAATTCTTTTGAGTACTTGGAGCGTTGGTATTGACCCGTGCGGCCAGTTTCAAGGGGCCGGGTGTGCTGGTGTGCTCCATCGACAACATGCCGACGCAGCTGCCGCGCGAGTCCACCGACTTCTTCGGCGACCTGCTCTTCCCCTACGCCGAGGACATCATGGGCTCGGACGCCGCGCGCCCGCTCGACGAACACAGCTTCTCGCCCGTTGTCCAAGGTGTAAGTGGACAATTGACCTTAATAAAATCTTCGGTGGCTCCATTTTAACGATACGTTTAGCGTAGTTGGTAGTTCAAGCCCTGGCACTCCCGAAACTCTCCCTTCCCCAAACTGATTTATTTCCCAAAAATAGCATACCGGCATTTTTTTCCTTCAGGATTTTTATAAAACTAACCTAACCTAGTTGTAGGACCTTGTGCAGGGTCCGTCCGGATCGCTACCACCATCTTATCCATTAACCTGCAGTGTTTGCATTGTTGTGTTCCGGTTTGGCGATAAGACAGCCAGTGAAATGACTAGCATAGAGGCATTCCATCTTTGTCCTCAGGGTTGGCAACGCATTTGCAGTCTTAGGATTGCATTGCAGTCTTGTGAATGCGAATGTCTATGGGTCACAGTTTCCACTTACCATCAGGTGGCCTGTGTGCTCGTTTGTCTTCTCTATGCCATAAAAAAAAACCTAAAGGGTTTTACAAGATAGTCCTGAAATATGGCTAAATAATTTTTATTTCCATTAGAATTACAAAAAATAAATCCAGAAATCACTTTGGCACTTGTAGGAAGGGTTTTTGTTAGGGTGTGGCATTCTAAACGGCTACGAAACTGAAATTATGTTAGGGCTATCAGTTTCTTACATAATTACATAACTATCTTAAGTAATTCAAATTTAACCTAATGAATATTTTGTACAGGCTATCATCACAAGCAATGGAAAACTGACACCTCCTTTTGAATACATCAACGATTTGAGGTCATCAAACAAGTAAGTCCGATTAAGTATGAATACCTCGCAGTCGAATGGTTTTGTTTTACAGTAACCTAACCTTCCTTACCATGAGTTCAATTACCCTACTCGCTAGCGAGCCGAATGCTCTGTCCCTGGCACTCTATAAGAATACTGCGAGGTCTGCGAGGGACAGAGCATTCGACTCGCTGCCGAGTACGGTAATTGTAACTCATGGTAAGGGTACAGATAATGTGAAAGAAAAGTAACTATTTTACTCAATATAGTTTTAGTATTCGTTTTTAAGTGGCGTATTTTAACAAGTGCTAATTCCTTATTTAAAAGTTAATGCTAAATTATGTCACTTATTTACAAAAACGCACATACGTCTACCGCCACAAACACGGATGGGACACTATTCCATAAAAAAAATAAGATTCCATCTATCGCGATAGGAAAGCAAAACCTCCATCGTCCATCATCGTCGTGTTAATCCACCATATAATTTTGTTAAGAGTGTCATATACGCAATAAAATAAATTAAGTTGTTTTTTACTAATGCAACTTTTCTTATTAACGCACGATTTGTAATTAAGTAAGTACGTTTTGAATTATTTTTTCAGCCGCTCTCGCCACAAGGTGGAAGGCAACGACCAACAGAACTCGGTGGTGATCTTGGGCAGCGGATTAGTGTCCGCGCCGGTGGTCGAGTACCTGTCCCGGGAAAAGAACATATCGGTTACCGTCGGTATGGCAACACAGATTTAGTATACCATTTTGTACACTGTTTGTTCATTCGATACCAATCTTAAATACTTAGTTTTGACATGTATCTTTGTTTTGGTATGTTCTTACTTACATTACAGTTTGGACGCAGAGTTGAAATGAAACCAATACTATATAAGTACCATAATAAAATTTCACTCCACGCCCACATCCAATATAAACAGAGGTTCCTCTCTCTTGATATGAAGTAAAGATGTCCAAAAAAATTCTTGGAATACGTTCAACCGTATCAATATAATATGTAATGTACCTATTGAAGTAACCAGATTGTGCTAGCATATTCTAAAGTGCTATGAACATAGTCTTTGAAATCTTCGCGTGTGACAAAAGCCAAAGTTTCTGAATCAAATTTTACATGACCCATTTTGGACTACACCTTAACCTTTTTTCCGTAGCTTCTCAAGTAAAGGAGGAGGCGGACGCGCTAGCGGAGAAGTACGGCGTCCGCGCCGAGTACCTGGAGGCCAGCGACGAGGGCGCGCTGCGGGCGCTGGCTGCGCGCGCGCGGCTCGTGGTGTCGCTGCTGCCGTACGAGCTGCACGGCGCCGCCGCGCGCGCATGCGTGGCGGCCGGCGCGCACCTCGTCACCGCCTCCTACGTGCGCCCGGAGGTGCAGGAGCAGCATGCGGCGTGAGTCGACAATGTTGAAATAGTAGATAGGGTAACCTAAGTAAGGTAAGTAGATAGGGACCTGTAGTCGGCCTCTGCCTATACTTTGTACAAGTGGGAAGAGTACGAAAGATATATTTCCCACTCTTGGCACTCATATATGGTCGACTACTGGTCTCAGACTGACTACTGACTTTACCCTACATACACAGGGTGGGAAAAACGAACGCCACATGGACTACATGAACTACCTTAAATATTGGAAATAGCCAATTGTAAGCAAAGGATACGTACCTTTATTTAAAAAAATTTTTAGTATGTTTTGGGATTTTTGACAATGAAACAATAAAGCCGTGTTCTTTTTTACGTTTAAAGGTGTAGTAGACGTTAAGGATTACTATCAATGACTCTTTCAATCTGTATTATAAGACACGACTCTTTTGTTTTGTCATATTCGACCGCAGCTCGATTCCGTTAAGTCAGATAAAAAAATCATAAATGCAGGACTAATTTTTTTCAAAAATGAAATTGAGTCTCCTTTGTGTATAATTTGCTATTTCTAATATTTAAGGCAGTAGCCGTCCATGTGGCGAACGTTTTTTCCACCCTGTATTCTGTATTGATCTGTTTTTCTGTATCTTTAGTACTAATTCCTACAAAAAAAGTATGCCTATTTATTAGAACACGTTTTAAGAAAAAAAAGTAAGTAAGTAAGTAAATTTCGCTGTATGAGAGAGCCATGCAAGCGACGATTAACGCGCCGCGTCATAAAAACGCTAAGGGTTGTAGCCTGAACCAGCACGTCCAATGTTGCAGGGCGAAGGAGGCAGGCGTAACGCTGCTGAACGAAGTGGGGCTGGACCCCGGCATCGACCACCTGCTGGCGCTCGAGTGCATCCACGACGTGCAGAACCATGGCGGCCGCGTCGACTCCTTTGTCTCCTACTGCGGAGGTACCGGCAGCTTCCATAGTTGAGACACCACAGAACACTGGCATAATGACAGAGCCAAGTCATGCTCACGAGAGAGAAATAGCGATAAAATGAATCATTAGCTTTCAGAGACAGGTTTCTGTAGTAGCTATAAACCAGTCGTTGATTGTTTAGAGTAGGTACAGTCAACAGCAAAAGAAACTGATGAAATAGGGTCCCAAAATTATCTATACAATACATTAAGTCAAATGCTACGGACTATTGTAGTTGATCAAAAGTAAATGAGCTCAATAACGTGTCATAATAAGTGATCAGCATTATTTCGATTTTTGAAAACTCAATGACAGTTTAAGTCATCGTTGAACATTTCGAATTAAAGTTTTAACTATAAAATCTTGGTTTTGGGACAACCTCGGAGTACTTCGGTTAATATCGGTTATGTTCGTCGAAAAACATGCGAAGTGACAAAATAGCAATCTCCCTTACGCCAAGATTTAAAATAAGTTTTTATTACATCTTGGAATTATTTGCCATAAATCCTTCTTTTGCCGATATTGTTGGAATGTCGTTATTTTGGTATTCAATTCACGTTTGACGCTTTTGATAGAAATGTCATGTCAGGCTTCTGTTTTGCACAGCTGTTATGATCACTTTCTTTTGACTAATTAAAACTTCAATTAATTTAGCACTTCAATATAACATGTTATATTTGGGATGCCATGACAATAGATATTTTGAAATGTTGATTTTGATCACTTACTTTTGACGTTGACTGTACTGCTGCAGTGACGTCTTAAAAATTTCGTATCTATCAGCCGAATGGAGCTGTGTCAAACGTTGATTATTTTTTTTCATTTTGATGCAAGTCGTAGGAAGTGTCAAACAAATCGCACCTTGATAATGAGACCGTCACTAAACAAAATATATAAGAGTTCGAATAATGACAATATTGCCATCAAAATGAAGTTGGATTTCAAATACAGCATTTTTTTGTTTAGTGACGGTCTCATTATCAAGGTGCGAAATAGTTCTATAGTGTCACTGTGTCACAGTTCTATGCTGGGTCAGGGTTCCATTCGGCTGTTAGATTCGTTTGTTAGGTTATGGGTTGGTCTGGTGACTACAACTACAAAACTTTTTAGCTGTTGCCCTCGAGTACGTTCACATAGAAGTCGTTTATCGCTATTGCCTCAGGAACTGTCTAATTTTCTGGTATGAAGTACCCTATCTCGTTCCCCAACTCGCAATCTTCTTTGCCATTTTTTCGTGAAAAGGTAACCAACTCAATCAACGATGGGTTAGATTAAATAAGTAAATATTTTCACTAATCTATTCCCTGTTGAGCTAAAAGAACTCAACCGCTATATTTAGACCATCTTATCCATTAACCTACCGCCAATCAGCAGTGTTCGCACTGTTGTGTTCCGGTTTGGGGATAAGACATCCGGTGAAATCACTAGCATAGAGGCATTCCGTCTTAGTCCTCAGGGTTGGCAACGCATTTGCAGTCTTAGGATTGCATTGCAGTCTTTTGAATGCGAATGTCTATGGGTCACAGTTTCCACTTACCATCAGGTGGCATGTGTGCTCGTTTGTCTTCTCTATGCCATAAAAAAAAAGAAGAATAAGACCTTTTTTTCTTTTTAGTCTTCATCATCACTTTGATCTTACGAACGCCCTCTGAGCTCCACGAACGATCGATATTTGAATACAAAACGGACACATTCCAAAATAATTTGCTCTTCCATTAAAAATCGTATTGCAACCGCTTCTAATTTTAAAATGCAACATTGAATCATTTCGGATTGTGACCGTTTTGTATTCAATGAATTATGTGGTCGCTTCTGTAGGCGTACCTACAACTTAACCTTAAGCCAGGGTTTGCATGAGGTGCGAGGAAGGGGCAATGGTGATTATTCGAGCTTTATCGTACCTCACCCCCGCACCTCATGTCCACCTCGCTCTCAAGTTCTGAACATAGCGCAAACGCTTAAAATATAATATTTCCCAGGTCTCCCGGCGCCTGAGTTCAGTGACAACGCTTTAAGATACAAGTTCTCGTGGAACCCTCGGGGGGTGCTGCTCAACACTATATCCGCAGCCAAGTATCTGAGCCGAGGACAGGTAAATTGAAACTTCTTATAAGTTAGGTACTAGCGAGCATCGCTTCGCTTCGGTTTATGTGAGTTTTCTGTAACACCCGTACATAAAACAGAATTAATTATACATAAAAACCTTCCTCTTGAATCACGCTATCTATTAAAAAAGACGGCATTAAAATCCGTTGCGTAGTTTTAAAGATCTAAGCATATCTACATAGGGACAGACAGACAGCGGGAAGCGACTTTGTTTTATACTATGTAGTGGACTATGGGGATACAGTTATTCATAAATATAATTATCATCGAACTTCACTTGATAAGTTCGTTTCATTTTCAATTATTTGAAAATGCACGCGCTTAAAAATGTGTTTTGTTCGCTCTGATGGGACTACGTAAACTCGCCGCTGCGACATTCACTATTTTGTGCGAAAGAGAATCACCCAATGGTTGGCTCCCGTAACTTATTGAACCTCAATTAAACCATTTCCCCCCCGGTTTTTAGGTAGTGGAGGTCCTCAGTGGCGGAGAGCTGATGTCAGTGGCGCGTGACCTGGACTTCCTCCCAGGGTTCGCCTTCGAAGGGTTCCCCAACCGCGACAGCACGCACTACGCGGCGCTCTACGGCATCGAGGACGCCCACACCATCTTCAGGGGCACTCTCCGTTACAAAGGTCTGGCAATTTCGAGAAAATGAAGCGAATTCTTTTTTCAAACGCGTACATGAGTAGCGGTGACCGCTTTTCATCGGCTAATACGTTAGCTCCTTTGCCTTTGCCGTTTGCAAAATACGGTATTTGACAAAAATCTAATCTGCTACTTTTTTTGAAACATCAAAAACTTTCCGTTACTATGGAATTTATAGGGATTACTATGTTGTGACGTAGGTACCAATCAAACAGCGTCCTTAATGTTGGATTTTATGAATTTAAAAATCTTGAAATAGCGAACATACATAAAATATTGATGTTTTCCTAGTATTTTTATAATGTTTATCGGTTGTTAATGAAAAACCAATTTAATTTCACTCTTGTCAAATACCCTATTAAGTTGATTATCAAAGTTACCAAATATAATTTCATAGTTATAAAAATGCCGTGTAGTGAAATTTCTTGGTCTTGGTATTTTTATATAAATAAAAACATGTTGCTTCTTATCCATTTAATCTTAGCTATATTTCGACATTGGTCTACGAAAATCGCTTGCACCATTCCTTACTGATCAGTATTTTCTTAACATGTAATCTTACCCGTTGCATTGATAGCCTTTTGGTAATTTGATAGGTTTCGCTGAAACGATGAAAGCTATGCAGTTGTTCGGGCTGGTGGACCCCAACCCGCACCCCTCCCTCCACCCTGACGGGCCTGAGATAACCTGGGTAAGACCTACGTCCAGCATCAATGAAGTTTTTATACACATTCATACCTTCACGCCTTCCTTCGCAGAGGGTAGGCAGAGCTACAGAATTACCAACAACTCTAACAACTTGATGTTAATTCTGTAACCACATTTTGTCCAAACATGCTAAGGTGTTTACCAGAGTATACGTATATTATATTACATACATACATTAATGTCAATAAAAAACAACCTTGCGCAGCGAGTATGCCGCAATTTAGAGGAATTAAATGAATAAACCAGTTAATAATATTACATGCATTAGAAATATATCGCTCATTGAATACAAAACGGACACATTCCAAAATAATTCGCTGTTGCATTAAAAATCTTATACGAACAGCAGCTAATTTTAAAATGCAACACTGACTCATTTTGGAATGTGTCCGTTTTGTATTCAATGAACGATATGGCGATGCGCAGCCGTAACAAATTGTTCAAGTGTTCAAGTTAGTCCCCGGTGCATGTGTTTCCTATTACCTTGGTAAAATATTAGTTTTATAAGTGTCAGTTGTTTAGAGGTGGTATGACCTTGTGCACCGTCCGGATCGCTACCACCATCTTATCCTTTAACCTACCATCGAGCAGTAATGTTTAGGTGTGGGAATAAAATATCCGGTGAAATTACTAGCATAGGGCTATTCCATATTAGTGCTCAGGGTTGGCCACGCAGTTTCAATTTTGTCATTTCCATATGATGATCAAGCAAAAATTAATATGTTTGGTTCAATTAAAACTATGTAACTTATGTACTTACAGTAAAGTAACACCCCAGCAGAACATAACCTTTAAATTCAAGATGAAAAATGATGAAAGAAACCTAAAGACGATTTTTAAGTACCTACTTACGTATTCATTCAATGTTACCCCACTTGCATAGGTCGTCGACTTTTTTTCGATTTCGATTGCTGTCATATACGAGTATTTCGTGACACTCACCAAAAATAAGACATTTTGATTGACATAAGAATCATTGAAATCCACGTGTTTAGTTTCTAGAGCTTGACAAAGGAACAAACATACATACGTATATAGGCTGATAAACACATCACTCTCATTGCGTCGCGCAGTTGGCTAAAAACTGTGCTATAGCCATTTCCTGTTTTCAGCGTCAATTCGCGTGTGAGCTGCTCGGTTTGACTGACTCCTCGATCTTCTACGAGAACCTGAAGGGGCGGCTCTCGGAGCGGATCGGAGGGGGAGGCACGCAGGCGCTGGAGTCGCTCGGCCTGCTGCAGGACAGCGTCGTGGCCAAGCGCAGCACCCCGCTCGACACCGTCAGCCACTACCTCACCCACAAGCTACGGCTAGGTAACTACGCCGGGATAATAATTAGTTTTTCACGGGCTTGTCAAATCACGTTCAGGCGTGTGATTCTCTTAAAAACGCGGTCGGACGAGTGATGTCGCAGCGGCGAGTTTAAGCAGTCCCGTCAGAGCGAACAACACACTTTTTAGCGCGGGCATTTTCAATTTCGCAGCATGGCTTCTGGCGATGAGATCGAACGGCTGAATTATGAATCGGCTGCCTAATTGAGAGTGCACGCGTTAAAATGTGTTTTGTTCGCTCTGACGGGACTACTTAAACTCGCCGCTGCGACATTCACTCGTTCGTTCGACCGACCGTCTTTTTAAGAGAATCACACCATATGATATATGGCATCTGAGTGACGTGCGACTTATCCCATTGTTAATTCATGAGCCCAATTTACATTGGTCAATTATAATGGCAAGTACAGTGGTAAGTGGCAAGGACAGTGGAGGGAAAAAATAGAAAGCGAATTCAAATTCTACTGTCATCTGTCACTGTCCACTGTACACCATCCACCGTTCTCCGTCCACCGTCCACCGTCCACCGTCCACCGTCCACCGTCCACCGTCCACCGTCCACCGTCCACCGTCCACCGTCCACCGTCCACCGTCCACCGTCCACCGTCCACCGTCCACCCAACAAACAAAAACGTCGCATAAGTCTTGACTTGTACGACATAAAGTTGGATAGCAGTCTTATAATGGTAATGAGATGACTACAAGGTCCTATAGACGTCTTTAATTTAACCTATTAGTCGTGCGACGAATATGTCATAATACACTGGTCTTAGCAACGTCGGTAAGACTAAACTATACGACGTTTTATTACAGTCTTAGCTTAAACGTTTGTACGACAACGCAATTGTCATACTAACGTTATAGTCCATTAAACGATTTGAACTGACCAAATTAGGTGTTTGAAAAACCTTTATATGACATTTATATAACGTAGCATTGTATAGACGTTTTTACAGTGACGTTTATAAAACAACCACTATCTTGTTTTTCTGCGGTTAATAAGCGACTCTTAAATGACTTAGTGGTTTATTTAAAACTTAAATATAACGTTTATTTGCATGATGGCCGTTTAATGTCATTTCCTGACTTTAATCTAACCTGAAGTCGCATTTTAGTCAGGTTTTGACTTTAAAACGTCTAGGCCGCCATTATTTTACGGAACGCTGTATAGAAACTACGAAAAATGGAAGCAAAAAATACGTGGAGAAAACTAAAACGTAGTGGAACTTTCAAAAGGAAAGTTAATAGGGATTTCCTGTTATCAAAAAACCCTACCTAACCTAATAGCTAGCTGTCATGGCGTATTGCATGGTTTTAAAATAACCTTAATATGACTTTATGTTTTTACAACGTCGTAAAGAGATAAGTGTACGACAAAAGCAACAATTTCCTACATTTTTAGATACAAACATATTTTTATTGATAAAAATATAATGATTTAAACACAAAATTACGAGGGGGCATGAAAATCTGAATAGTATTAACATAGGTATATTATCATAAAACTTCAATTCCCAGTCGAACTAAACGGCATAAGAGACAGATAAAGTTAGTAAAATATGAAAGTTAAATAACATTCCCCTTTTATTTCCTTGTAACTATTTATTTTGCACTCAAATCTCGAAACACAATCACAAAGTGTCACTGACAAGAAAAATGAATAAGAAGTCTTACAGGTGTTGTGTTCCTTTACTCAAATAAAACGTTTTAGTCATTCAAAAACACCTGTACGCCCACAATACAACAAAAGTGGTAATTCCATAACGTTTATATGACTTTTGAATGACGTTAACGAAGACGGCTTGCGACTTCTGTATGACCATTATATGACAAAGTAGGTCGTATAACTGGGGCCATTTTCGCGTTTAGTAAACGTTATTAAAACATTAGTATGACTTAGCTATTACGATCAAAGGTATTAAGATAACGTTTGCTTAACTTTTGAACGACGTTAAATTGTTAGTTGGGCACCGTCCACCGTCCACCGTACACCGTCCACCGTACACCGTCCACCGTCCACCGTCCACCGTCCACCGTCCACCGTCCACCGTCCACCATCCACCGTCCAAAATCATAAATCTCAAAATATCAGATAGGTACGAGTTTTATCTAAAGTATGTAGTAACGATATATTATTATTATGTTACAGGTAAGGAGGAAACGGACTTGGTGGTGCTCCGTCACGAGATCGGCGTGACGTGGGGCGACGGGCGGCGCGAGCGACGCGAGGTGACCATGACGGTGCGCGGCGACCCCGCGGGCCACACCGCCATGGCGCGCACCGTGGGCCTGCCCACCGCCATCGCCGCCAAGATGGTGCTTGATGGTGAGCACCGTTACGGACAGCGTTCACAATTAATTAATACTATCGTCGGTAATACTGCAATATCCCGTAATACCTTGGTAGGACCTTGTGCAGGGTCCGTCCGGATCGCTACCACCATCATATCCATTAACCTACCGCCAAACAGCAGTGTTCGCATTGTTTGTGTTCCGGTTTGGGGATAAGACAGCCGGTGAAATGACTAGCATAGAGGCATTCCATCTTAGTCCTCAGGGTTGGCAACGCATTTGCAGTCTTAGGATTGCATTGCAGTCTTGTGAATGCGAATGTCTATGGGTCACAGTTTCCACTTACAATCAGGTGGCCTGTGTGCTCGTTTGTCTTCTCTATGCCGTAAAACCAAAAAAAGAAAAGAAAACTAATGAATACACCTTTATACTCGTAGCAAGATTACCAAGTAAGTCAGTAATGCCCTTACCACACGCACAAAGCTTCACCACAGTTTCGCCTGCGCGGGCCGGTTTGTACACGGACAACGGAGCGTGTAGTTGGTAAAACTGTATCACGCGCAGTTTTCGACTTGCTTCAAATCGAAAAACATTTTCATAACTTCTAACGTTGACACTGACAGAATTGTCCCACTGGACAGTAGCCATATATCAAAGAACTGGGGGTAATTATGACATAGCAATCCAATTCTGTTTACACTGATAGAAATGGATTGTGTCATAATTAACCTGAACTTGAATTTGCACCAAAAAAAGGATTATAGTGAGTTTATGAATAGAGAGATTAATCTTTGTTTCAATGCTTCTTCAGGTGAGATCCAGGAGCGCGGTGCGGTGCTCCCGTTCTCCCCGGCGGTATACAAGTCGCTGCTGTCGCGCCTGCGCTCTGACGGCATCACGGCGCGCGAGGTCATCCGGCCGCTCAACTGAACCCTCCAGGGAAAGCCGGGATGAGAAGCCAGCCCTCAACACATATGTGGCTCTTACAACCAGGGCCCGTATCATGGTCGCTTTTATATCGGTGTTACCTACTGGTCAGAAAGTGACGGATGTTTTATTCACGTCTATCCATATACAGTGTGTTACCGGTATGCGAACATTTATTAAAACTGCCGATAATATGTTGCTTTAGCAATTGTTTGCAAGTATTATCAATTAAAAAATAATTAAAATAACTTCACAATTAATTTTCTTAGATACTGACCATTTTTAATGTAGTGCATGTGCTGCGTGTTCATCGTTATCAGTATCGCTGTTGCTTGGTACAAGGCACGTCGTGGTACGGAGGCAGATCATAATAATCAAAGTATCCGTCGACTGTCATTTACACTTGTCAAATTGCTGTGCTTTACATTGCTGGCAATTAACATTTTGTTAGAAAGTTAACAAAGCCTGAAAAGTTCTTTATTAATTAAATTAATGTCATAGTTACGTTACAGATATACGTTATTTTAACCTACTTTAAAAAAAGCCAGGGTGCTGGTAACCCACTGTAGATAAACACTACCATAATAGGCCCACTGATAAACTGTGGGCCTAGTATGGCTGCGTCTATATCACGTGTCAAAATGTGGATAAAGCATCCGTCACTCTCGTACTTATATACGTGTCAGAAGGTGACGGACGCCTTATCCACACTTTGTCACGCGATAAACGCAGCCATACTGGCCCCCTGGGCCCGTATTATGGACACCTTTATCGCGGTGGATAAAGAATCCGTCACTCTTGCTCTTACAGACTGATCAGCAAACCTCGAAGTCGCGGTGGCAATAACGTCAATTAACTAGGGACTTCCTTCCGATATAAAATTTATCGATAACTGAATGCTTATTTGGAAGTGACACTTCATATTAGCTGTAAAGTTTACCTACAGAATAATTGAAAATTAACTAAAATGTGATGATTACTACCCGTCAATGTTACCTATATAGGAGTTTTTAGGACACTTTTAGGAATTTTAAAATTCAAATAAAAATCAACCTTTACAACTAAATTTTTATTTCATCAATTTCCATGCAAAGTAAACTAAAACCTAGAAGTACATCCATAAAGTATGAAAACCGTTATCTTCCTTAATCGACCTTTACGGACTTCAATCTTCATACTGTACAAATGATACAGTTTAATCACCTATTGCAAGTTGCATATTAATAACATACGTCATCTCATAGTCATCATAACATAACTCTATTGTCATAAGAAAGTCCAATTTATCGATGAAATAATATCGCGTGGAAATCCCTAGCAAAATTTTATTCGTGCCACCGTGACTTCGAGGTTTGCTGATCAGAAAGGGACAGATGTTTTATCCACAATGATAAAGATGATCATAATAGGCCCATTGATGTGTTTATGCCCGTGTCAAGACTCGTCTTATTTGAGAGTTTTTTTTATGATATGACGTGACTCTTAATATTGGCAGGCTTATTGTCTAACGCAATCGTTTTCATTTTGATACAGTCCGAAGGCGAGTCTACATATCGTCGATTGCGATTTCGAGTGCGTAAGGCAATAGGCCAGCGGTATAAACACATAGTACACACAGCAACACATCTAGCTATACACTTTAGAAATCTGAAATATTGCGTGAAAGAGAGTCGCACTAGAATCGAATGTTGTTGACATAATACACATACATACATCTCTTTCTTTTTCTCTCTGCTCCGTCTTCAATGGTTAGTTAGGTGTGTTGTTGTGTGTACATAAACTCACGCTTTCATTCTCAGAATGGGGTAGGCAGAGCTACAGAATTCCCAAAAAACTCGCTGGTAATTCTGTAACCACATTTTGCTAAGGCTAAGATGTTAAGATCAGTATAAACACAACCTCTAATAATCTCTGTAATTGATAACAATACCTCTTAACTGACTTCAAAAAAGGAGGAGCTTATACGGGTCCCGTTCGTTATGTTTTTTTTTATTTATTTATGACTTTACAAATATGTTAGTAGTTGATTGAATCAGTGTTGAAAAATATTCTTTCACTCTTATGTGTAATTATGTTTTAAAGTTTGTGGAGTGCACGCAATTAATATACATAGGTATAGTTCATATCATAAGTTATTAATTAGCAGTAATTTATTTATTTTAGGCTCGTTTGAGGTGGATAATGAATTAAGCTTGTTGCTCGTTGTACATTAATTTTGTATATTAACTAAAAGTCATCGAAAAACATATAATTGACAATATTTACTTCGTAGCCTCACGACTCTACGACAAATCGTAGCTCCGCAACGAATCTACGACAAATCGTAGCCCTTTGCTACAACTTTTAACTACACTACTGGCCACGTCGAGTCGAGTTAACGGCTCAAATATACACGTGCCCGCCATTTATAAATAAATGTGGTTTCCTTTGAGTGTTTGTTCAGAAAAAGTAACTGTTAATTATTTTTAAGAAATTGTATGATGAAGTGTAAGATAAAATTAAATATCGAATCGGTTACAAGTGAAGTTTTATTTGTAGGGGTGTCCGGAGTAGTAAATCAGCGTCAAGGCTGTATCATTGGTCGATAGCCTGCATGCATGTAGCAATCCATTGACGGGTTGTTTTAACATTTTTGAGCCAAGAGCTATTGCAGCGGCGCAATGTATCACGAAAAACATGAAATGAAATTCGCCTTTTACCAAACTGGAATAAGACTTACTCTGAGATTAGTCTATACAAATTCCGCGTTTAATCTTGGTATAAGACCCTATTCTTGTTTGGTCGAATCCGCCCTTAAGACTGCGCCCAGCGTACGCCGGATATACCCTCATTACTCTTATTGTGTTTTCTAATAAACTAAAGTTTTTTTTTAATTGGACGGTGTGTTTTTGTACTTCAAGTGAAAACACAACTTATAGGGTATATTACATAGTTTAATAATAATTCACTTTTGGGTTATCAACTTAACGGAAAAAAGTGGCTACTTCCCGTTAAGCTGACTACTCAAAGGGTAATTGTTATTAAAGTTTGTTACGTATCCCATAAATTGTGTTTTTACTTGCGCTACAAAAACGCACCGTCTGATTCCAAGGAAATTCTTTAGTTAATTAGAAAACACAGTAATAGTAATAAGGGCGCCACTGGACGCTCGACGTATGCTCGGTGCAGTCTTAACAGATAAACATAGAATTTTCACTGTCATACAAGTTTGTTCCTAGGGTGCGCCCTCTGGCAGTGAATGCGTTAAAGAGTAGAAAAATTCACTTTTTGACGTGATGCAGTTTAGACTGTGCGTGTCTGACAGCCGACTGTTTGTAACTGAAGTGGATCTAGAAAGTGCTTCGGGTTTGTACTTCTCCCACACTCGTTCTTAATAAGAGCATATGAGAGCGAGTGAGAGACAAGTACAAACCCTAAGCACGTTCTAAGACCTATCGCACTATACTACGCGTGTGCCTCTATTTAACTGAGTAAAAACAAAGGTTGCCCAGGTATTGGCACAGCACGGGTAGTACAATGTAAGTTGTCTTTTTTCGCTTGTCGCTCAGTACATCTCTATTGATTGATATAGACTAGATAGAAAGGGAGATCAGCGACGAAAGAGTCGCAGACGACATGTGTTAGCCGTGCAGGTTGAATTTAAGAGATTTGTTAAGCAACCAAATCTCCACAAGTCATCAAATCTACCCGCGTTCTTAATGTTGGAATCGGAAGTATACTTCGTTCGAATAGGTATTTAACTAAATGTAAACAAAAATACCACGTGACATAGTTGGTCAGCTTGGTCAGCCAATAGGAGCAGAACACTGATACGTCAACGCTCGATCAAACAGCTTTGTTTGGCTGTTAACAGAGCCACGTGGTTTGGTTTGTTTACATTTAGTTAAATACCTATACGAACGAAGTATATGTACAATTTTTTTTTTACTATGTACGGTATGCCTGCGTAAGTATTAGATATGTAAAATTCATTATTTTTTAAAGGTGCACAAACGATGGTTAACTATTTTTGAATCCAAACGTTTTTCCTCAGCCAACCTTAAACTTAGCCAACAGCCGGCACGGAAACAAGCGAAGGCCTCCTGTCAACCATAAACTTTTCGATTTCAGCAAGGCAACTGCTGACAATGAAAATACTGTTATCTAGTAATGTCAACTGGAAAAAAAAGGTGTGACATGTTTGTC
>OZ014447.1:17371366-17397395 GCA_963966035.1 Acleris laterana
ACAATGAAAATACTGTTATCTAGTAATGTCAACTGGAAAAAAAAGGGTGTGGACACTGTTTGTCATTCATATATCATTTTTTTGCTAACCATAAAATGTTCAAATCAAATGACTTGATTTGCGGTTTTGAATTATTTTTTACGGTTATTTTTATAAAATTATTTAGCTAAATCCCGATTGTGTCGCGACACGTTTCGCCATACTCTTAAGAATTGTTAATGCGTGACAATTTGATAAAGATGATGGCTTTGCGTTAAAGTCTTCTTAAAATGGAAAACGACCCGAATAACACTGTAAGTAGACCAGCCGCCGCCGGGCCGCCGGCAGGCCGGCCCCCCGCGCCGCCGCCGCCGCCCGCCGCAGCGTTTGCCGCCTCTTTCCGATCGTGGCTCGTTGTTTACAGTTCGAAAAACCTGCGACACTATCAACAAATCTATTATCATGCAAGAACATACGAAATACGGTCACTGCATTGTCTAACAACAATAATATTTTGAACAATATTGTTGCTTTATTAATATATACTTGTTTTAATCTGTTCGCAACGAGAGTCCAATAACACGTTCAATGGCGGGTCGTTGTTTTTACCCAAAAATAGAAAAACAAACTGTTGATTTAGACATTTTTCGGAACTACACCAATAAGTTCAAGCAGTATTCGCACTTTAGAGGTATTGTTGCTGCCTAATTATGATGAACTAATTTTGTACCAGGTTCCTATTGTAAATTACGTTCCAGAGCTCTGAATAATACTTTACGCCACTATCAGCTATCAACTTTACTAGTGTTAGTTTATTTTTGCGATATGTTATTGTCTATCTAGTAAGTGCTTCTATACATCGGTATTCGTCAGTATGTGTACCTCTATAGGCCCTATCGGCAACTTATTTATAAACGTACTTACCTACGTTTTGTTACGTGTTTTTAGTACTTATGGTGTTCCTATCCTGATAAAGATTCATTTATTAAAAAAATACAATTATGTTGAAAACAATAATTCAAATACAATAACCATATCAAATTAAATAGACTGAAACTAAAATAAACCGAACTCTAAATATGAGTGGTTGCAGACGGCGGGTCGCGGAGAGACAGGGCGGTGCATGTCGGTGGCGGCGATGCAGGCGCTGCACCGGCTGCGCGAGTGCCGGCTGCTGTGCGACGCTATCGTGCGCGCGGACGACGGCGCCGCCTTCCCCGTGCACCGCGCCATACTCTCAGCCTGCAGCCCGTACTTTCTGTTAGTACCACCATGTACCACTCACCGCGTCAACTCACTTCACTGCTGTCCAGTCGTGGGTCGCTTGCCCAGGGCAGTCCTTGTCCTTGTTCTGTCAGCTAACCTTTGATTGCAGGCCAGTCGATGGTCTCTGCCCCGGGCTGTCCTTGATCTAAGCCCGTACTTTCTGTTAGTACCACTCTCACGTCAGCTGACTTTTTATTGCAAGCCAGTCTAGGGTCGCTGCCTCGGGCAGTCCTTGCTCTAAGCACGTTCTTTCTGTGCGTACCACTCACCACGTTAGTTGGCCTTTGATTGCAGGCCAGTCGAGGACCACTGCCCCGGGCAGTCCTTGCTCTATAAGTCTGCAGACATCTGTTTTTTTGGAGCATTATTGAATAAGAGTTCCTAACGTTCCTGTATCGATACTCGATCAAACTCGCTTATCGCCTAAATTAATGATCATTCCCGGTTTTTTTCGGTTGCTCCAACTTCAGAATGGTTAATTTCATGTGGTCGATTTTCCTTTTGACCTAGAAGACAGTAAGTAAATGGACGTATTCTGTTGGTGGCGCAGGGCTCTGTTCACGACGACGCTGCACTCGCGCGAGCAGAGCGACGTGCTGATCTCGGGCGTGCGCTCCGAGATCCTACTGCTGCTGATCGAGTACGCGTACCTGCGGCGCATTGACGTGACGGACGGCAATGTGCACGAGCTGCTGATGACGGCCGACTTCCTCGCCTTCCTCGGCGTGCTGCAGCTCTGCTCTGATCATCTTCGCACGTCGCTCAATCCGAAGAACTGCCTCGGGATCATGACTTTTGCAAGGTCAGCGTATTAACAACTTATACGGTAGTGAGTTTAGGTATCTTAATCTGCGTACCCGTTCGAGTTTCATTCTGTGATCGTTATTATAAGTACTCGTATCTACTTTAAAGTAGTATAACTTATTTGAATTTTAATATACTCAGAAATATTCTTTCTACTGTTTAATATTTTAATAGTTTTGGAGTGAAAAAAGCCAATTCTATTCAAAAACCGATCCGATGGGCACTGTACCTTTAACTTAAAATATGCGTAGGTATGTATCGTAATAGCACCAATCAATGTCTAACTTAGAGGTGAGGGGATACTGGTGCCGGGGCGTTGGAGTGTGCATTGATATTACAGTAACAAGTAATTGACGTTTTTTATCTATGCTTATAACAGGCGCGTATTCTGCTATAAGCTGGAGGCCGATGCTCGTCGATACCTGCTGCGATACTTCGTGACCGTAGCTACCCAGAGTGACGAGTTCCTTCATCTCGCTCTTGAGGAACTGAACTCCATAATTCTCGAGGACGAGCTGAACGTGAAGAGCGAGGAGGTGGTCTGGGAGGCAGTCCTGCGCTGGGTGAACTACGAAGCGGACAGCCGCTGGCCGCACACCGTCAAGTTGATGGGTAGCATACGCCTAGGACTTCTCGATACACAAGTTCGAAAACATTATTCTTTCACTTACTTTTGTTGTTTTCGACCTAATCCTAACAATGCTATTATTAGTTTTTCTTAGAAAACGTCAAAGATCATCCTTACGTCACTGGGAATGAGGGTTCACGGCCGATCATTATTGAAACCCTGAAGTTCCTCTACGATCTGGAGATGATCGCCCAGCGGGACGGCGAGGTGGCGACGCCTGAAATCGCCCGCCCTAGGGTTCCCCACGAAGTAAGCGCGAGGTTGTTTGGTTATGTAGACCGTCGTCTATGGATGTATTCTCATAACGTCGGTGATATTGCAATACCGCGTAACTAGCAAGTTAAATAAGGAGCAAAATGCACCTTTTCAGTAAGGAGGTAAGGTTTATTTTGCTCTATTATAAATTTGTTATTTACTCAGTTTTGCAGTATCACCGACGATATATTGTTTGGTAATATTATAGCGGTTCGGATATGCGGTGTAATCGCACGCAATTGAGGAATTCGTATGATGTACGGCGAGTAGGATGGGCATAGGGTATCATCCATACTAATATTATAAATGCGAAAGTGTGTCTGTCTGTCTGTCTGTTACCTCTTCACGCTTTAACCGCTGAACCGATTTAGGTGAAATTTGGTGCAAAGATAGTTTGAATCCTTGAAAAGGACATAGGATAGTTTTTTCCCGAAATTCATCCACTAAGGAGGTGAAATAGAGGGTGAAAATTTGTATGCTATGCAGCTACGATATATAAACGAGTCCCACGCCGACGGAGTTGCGGGCAGAAGCTAGTATACTTATATCTGTTCAGATTTATGTTTGCTACCATCCTAGTATAGTTAACGACGCGATGGCCTAGTTGGTATAACCCTGCCTATGAGGCTAGCGGTCCTAGGTTCAAAACCCGGTAACGGCAGATATTTGTGTGATGAGCGCGTATATTTTTTTCCTGAGTCATGGATGTTAAGTATTTATATCATTGTGTTGACTAGGTCAATTGATGTGACATTGTCCCAGATACCTATTTATTTATTTACTAGCGACACGTCCTCGCTTCGCTTCGGTTTATATGAGTTTTCTGTAACACCAGTACATAAAATAAAAAAATAATATACATATAAACCTTCCTCTTGAATCACTCTATCTTTTAAAAAAACCGCATCAAAATCCGTTGCGTAGTTTTAAAGATCTAAGCATACATAGGGACAGACAGCGGGAAGCGACTTTGTTTTATACTATGTAGTGATGTAGTGATTATTATTTATTAAGTCGTTATGCCGAGATTCAAGTTCCTTAATCAGGGCGCTAAATTTACTAGTATTAAACCCCCATGGACGATGGTGTAATACAATTATAATGTATGTGCTTGATTGAAACTAGAAAAGTTAAATTTTAAAGGTATTGTTTGCCATTGGAGGGTGGAGCGGTGGGTCGCCGACGGCATTCATTGAGACTTACGACACTCGAGCTGATCGCTGGATCAAGGTATGGCCACTCAACACTAGACCCTGCTAGCAGAGGTGCAAAATGGTAGCTGTCATTTTCTTAGCAATGGGTAAATTATTTTGATGTCGATAAGTATAGCTATATGTCGATAATTTTTCTTTACGTGGTGAATGAGGGACTAGGACTTTAATGAAACGTGTTTATTTCATAAAGCAGGACTATATGACATTGACTATGTATTGACGTAAATAATTTATTATCAGTATAAGTGGCCAGTATTATCCTGTATTAAAAAGGTTTATCTCAAGAGCGTTCATGCACTGCCGTGCAAAATATCAACCATAGTGTTTTTGTTGTACTGATAATGGTGTACATTCCTGATGACAATGAATACCATGGATCCCAAAAAACATGTTAAATTATACAGAAAAAGTAAGAATATCGATATTGAAATCATAAATATTTTTACCCATCTTTAAGAACTTGACAGCTACCATTTTGCACCTCCGATAGCGGGGTCTACTCATCACCTTCAACAATATCGCCCCTTTACTTTATCAACCTCATATCTGATCGAATAGTTAGATAAGAAAGTAGTCTTTATCCTTTAGGAGACATGTGCTTTTCCTATCTAACTATTCGATCAGATACGAGGTTGATAAAGTAAAGGGACGATATTTTGTTTCGCCTACTTTAGCAAATTTGCCACAGAATTAAGACTTTACTCTTATTAAACTTTGGCGATTATTCCTACATTCTATCAAATCTTAACCAATTTCTATACGTAGAGGTACACGGGTTTGGGATGAAATATGTATCATAAAAAGGACGGCTGACAGATGCAATATGGTGACGAAAGCCTAGTGTGGATAAGACTTTTATTAAGTTCAAGTACTATTAATTTATGAAAATATCTTATGCAGTTTTTGTTATAAATCATCCATATTTCAGTAGAACACAATTTATATGGCGTGTCGTGAATCTTCGTTCGCGCAGACACGGACAATGATTCCGATGATTTCCGAAAGCTAGATTAAAATCCACGGTCAGACTTGTACGGAATAGTTATAAGGTGCAAATTAAATTGCATCTATTTCTTCCATCTCACTCACGCACGTTTGACGGCTGACTGAATGATAAGCGGGCGCATGTCAACATGGCGTCACTAATACTTAACTAATAATAGCACAGAATACAACGGACCATGCTAATTGGTGGTTAATGATAATCGTGAAGTAATATACCTACTGAGCTTTTAATATTTCGCACCTTTAGAATTATAGTAACCTAATTCAACATTATCAGCTTTCGACTTCGAGTCATAAATTTTATTACTATAGAGACCTAACTCGAAATTCAAACTTTGTTAATTAGGTCGTCACTATAATTCTCAAGATGCGATTTGGTGTGTAGGTAGAGGAGGTGGACCCGGCGGGCCCGCGCGCGTACCACGGAACAGCTGTGCTCGGGACCTGCATTTACGTTATTGGCGGATTTGACGGGATGGACTACTTCAACTCTTGCCGTTGCTTCGACGCTGTTACTAAGACCTGGCGAGAGGTACATAGCTACTTATTGCAGCACTCTTACGGTATTTACATTTTTAGCCAATGGGGTTAGTACAGCCTACCCCAGAATTAATTGTAGCAAACTGTACGTACCTTTTCAGTACTCTAACTAGACTTAGTTTTTTCATATTTAATTTCACAAGACCATCGTCCTTACGTCATCGTCATGCATAAAAAATATTTATTTATAGACCCCCCCCCCCCCTCCCAAATTAATAACCATTAAAATGAAGTGTTCATTATTTACAGTTTTTGAGAAATAACGAAAAAACGTTCAAAACCTGCATTAACATTATTATTAAGGCTAGACAAAGTGGACCTTATATTCATAACATAATGAGTAATGTCTTTTGCGGTTACCAAGCATATTATTATCTAGACTCGCACTTGACAGGTTTTTTTTTTAATTGTTATAAATAAGTAACCTAACCTAACTTAACTGATCTACACAATAGACGTAGAGCACAATAAGATAGTGATTATATTTTAATCTTCGTTCAATAATCCAAGGAAACATATAATTCGTATTGTTGAAACCAGGTGGCGCCGATGAACGCGCGTCGTTGCTACGTGTCTGTGGCCGTCCTCGGCGAGACTATATACGCGATGGGCGGCTACGACGGTCACCACCGGCAGAACACGGCGGAGCGGTTCAACCACCGCACCAACCAGTGGTCGCTCGTGGCACCCATGAACGCGCAGCGGTCAGACGCTAGCGCCGCGGCCCTTGACAGTGAGTCCGTTCATAGAACTTATTCAAGTATAGCTTAGGAAATAATAATTTGACAGGGCTCACTGTGATTGGTTAACATATGGATAATATTACCAGCGCTGGCTCTTCCGGCTCACCATACAAAGAAATTTGTCAATGGAATGAGCCTATTGTGAATATCATAAAGTCAATTTTTTTATTCGATTGTCAGCCATAAAAAACAAAGGAAAAGGTGGTTGGACGGTCTATCATTTTAAAATACTTTTTCACATCACCTACTTATTCGGAAAGGGGACTTTTCTTCCCTGCTAGGAGGGATCAAAGTGGAACTTTTCTGTTCAAGGACTATTAATTGTATGTTAGTGATATCTGTCACCGTTTGAAAAATAAGTACAATTTTCTTGTTAAATTTGATAATTTCAGCACTTTTAGAGAGTGTAAATAATTAAATTTATTTTCGTTATAATTGATGTAAAAAGCAGTATAAGTCACAAGGTAGCAAAATTATTTCCACCTTGGGCGTTAACACATGAATACCTCACGACGCTCTGGATTCTATTTTAGAATCCTCTCTTCGTTCAGGATTCAATGTACACCCTCGCCGTAAATATGTAATTTTGCTCCCTTGTGACACAATCTACAATTTTTTCATAATGTGTACCAACTTAGATGCAAGAAGTAAACGAAAACACAAAAACC
Source organism: Acleris laterana (assembly GCA_963966035.1). NCBI lineage: Eukaryota > Metazoa > Arthropoda > Insecta > Lepidoptera > Tortricidae > Acleris > Acleris laterana. Next base: position 17,378,469 of record OZ014447.1, read on the forward strand.
GAATAACTACGCTTTTTACTCGACGTATTAAGATGTTAGTTTTTCTTACTACGAGTAAGTATCAATTTATTACATCGTTCAGGTAGTTTAAAATGTTATTTCAGACAAGATTTACATCACGGGCGGTTTCAACGGCCAGGAGTGCATGAACAGCGTGGAGGTGTTCGACCCGGACACCAACCAGTGGACCAACCTCGCGCCCATGCGCTCGCGCCGCTCCGGCGTCTCTTGCATCGCTTACCACAATAAGGTCCTGAGGCCCTAACCAAGATGCATTACGCTAACTAGCGTTTCTGTTCGTTTTGTTTTTAAACCAATCGCGTCAGTGGTAGATGATGTGATACGAAGAGTCACGTGATCTACCAGTGACGCGATTGGTTTAAAAACGAAAGGAATAGAACCGCTAGTTAGCGTACTCCATCTTAGCTAGCGCCTCTGATAGCTTCACAAGACGAAATACTTATGGGTCTTGTCTGCCATAACTATTTTTTATCCTAATGTGTTTGAGGTGTATAATGATCGTTATATTGTGTTTTTTTTAAAACAGGTTGTGGCTTTTCAATAATTATGTCAACAATGACATTATGAACAAAAAAAATGTGGGATTTATTATTTTTTAACAGCTTATGATGTCCCACTCACTGCTGGGCAGAGGCGTCCATCCCTTAGGCTTTACTTTTTTAAGGCTGTGCTTATGCCCTGCTGCTGGGTACAAACCTCCCCTCTGTCTCTCTACTTTAATAGTTGCCTATTTATAAATATTATAACAAAAGCATTTTCTTTTCACACCAGATCCCTGGATTTTAGTCATATCCATATTAAGATTTCTACTCGATATCCCGCCGTGATATCCGATCACTGCTTATAATATAGTAATAAAATATTCCAGATATACGTAATCGGTGGTTTCAACGGCATATCGCGGATGTGCAGCGGCGAGGTGTACGACCCGGGCACGAACACGTGGGCGCCCGTGCCCGACATGTACAACCCGCGCAGCAACTTCGCCATCGAGGTCATCGACGACATGATCTTCGCCATCGGGGGGTTCAACGGGGTCACCACCATCTACCACGTCGAGTGCTACGACGAGAGAACTAATGAGTGGTCAGACATTTGCCAGAGACTTGTGTTATCCTGTAGCCGGGGCCAGAATAACCCATTGATGTAGGAAAACGTACCGTAGATCCCGTGTAGCCAAATGTCAAGCGTACCACCTTTTTCTTCTGTGTACAACAGAACTTGTAGCCAATATCACTACATAGTATAAAACAAAGTCGCTTCCCGCTGTCTGTCCCTATGTATGCTTAGATCTTTAAAACTACGCAACGGATTTTGATGCGGTTTTTTTTAGTAGATAGAGTGATTCATGAGGAAGGTTTTTATGTATAAATTTTGTTTTATGTACGTGTGTTATAGAAAACTCAAATAAACCGAAGCGAAGCGAGGGCGGGTCGCTAGTTATTGATAAACCGCACATCACTGATTGCAAACTTACGCACACTAATGCAGAGTCACACACTGACACACCTAAAAAGTGGTACTCTTTTGAATCGAAAGCCGTCAAGCGGGCTATTTGTCGTTTTTATACTCCCTCTACGCTTTCCTACCTCTATTTAATAAATAACCTTTAATTGACGACGTGGTTTCAGAGCACTCTCAAAGTAACCTAAAACCATGGTGACAAAGTTCAAAATAATAGTCATGACATGACGGCTGTGAAACGTATACCACGTCAGTTAAAGGTTAACCATGTCGGGCAGGATCCATAGGCAATGCAATAGGCTCCTTCAACTTTTCTTGTTACCTAAAACACATTTTTTTCCCGAGCGCGATGCAGGGCCCCTAGCCTATGCGGGGTCCCTAGGCAGTTGCCTACAATGCCTAATGAATAATCCGGCCCTAACTGTACCTATCTTGTGACTTTGGAACTCAATGCGGCAAAAAAAAATCGACGGTGGACAACTTGTCTCTGTAATTTTTTTCATTTTAATCCCAAAATCAGAAAGATCGAAGTATCGGCATAAGTAGTAGTATCACTATATGTCCGCGTCCATCTCCTATGCTTTTTCTCCGATACATTTATGTACCAACCGCTTATGCCCCTTGTCATAAAGAAACAGACAGATGTTCCATGTTTGTTTGGAGCAGGTACGAGGCTACTGACATGAACATCTACCGGTCAGCGCTATCGGCCTGCGTGATCATGGGGCTGCCCAACGTGTACGACTACATCCACAAGCACAGGGAGCGCCTCATGGAGGAGAAGCGCCAGAAGATCCTGCTGTCGGAGACGGCCCGCCACGGCCAGCACCGCACCGCCCTGCCCGATGTGAGGAACCAAGTTAATATAACATTATAATTATGAGTATGCCTGGGAAACACCAGACTTTTTCCTAAAACTAACTATTTACGGTAGGAGGTGCAGGGTCTACCACCATCTTATCCATTAACCTACCGCCAAACAGCAGTGTTCGCATTGTTGTGTTCCGTTTTGGAGATAAGACAGCCGGTGAAATGACTAGCATAGAGGCGTTCCATCTTAGTCCTCAGGGTTTGCAGCCTTAAGATTGAAGCATTCAGCATTCTAAAGGTATTGTTGTGTTGTGTATGACAGCTTCAGATGCCTTATCAATATTATTTATGAGGTAGAAATCTCAATCACATTGTTTAACTATAATAACAACTATTATAATCATAGTAGGTATTTTTTTATCGTCCTCGAATGTCCGCGCATAAATGAGGTCATACAGTTCATAGACGTTCATCATCAGTTTCATCACATTATTTAAACGATTAATTAATGACATTGATTCGAAATGCGAATTTGTGCCAGAAAGATCGCTCTATGCCATCATTTACGAGTTTGTTCCGATAGGATCTCCGGAAATGCCGGAATCGCAAGATCCTCACAGGACCTTGCCAAGGTGCATTACGCTAGCTAGCGTTCCTATTCGTTTCGTTTTTAAACCATGGCGTCACTGGTAGATCACGTGACTCTTCGTATCACGCCATCTACCGGGAGACGCGATTGGTTTATAAACGAAACGAATAGAAAAACGCTAGCTAGCGTAATGCATTTTGACTAGCGAATGCAATTTAACCGGTTATAACCGGTTATTTGCATTCCCTAATTTTGACTAAGGCCTCAGATGATCATAGTGAATTACTCGGGTTTGCGTGCTTCTGACGTATCCTACTATTGTTTTGTTTTGTCAAGAAATGTGAACGAAGATAGAGATAAATGAGTAATTAATATTAAAAACCATCGCGATTATTTTTAGTAGTTCATGTATGTAGTAATGAAGGGATGTTACCTTTACAAGTATCATCTCTATGCTATTACTCGTAATAATTGTATCATAGCCTTTTCTTTTTAATTATAGCTAGTATTCAATATCGTGTCAAGAGAGCACCGTGAATTTCGACTCATAAAAATCTGTCGTTAGTCTATACCTATGGTGCGAATATACTAGTACAGTCAACATCAAAAGAAGCTAAGCAGAATGACATGCTCAAAATGATCTAGACACGCCGTATTCTCTTGACAATAGAGTTCAATTTTGACCTCTTCGGTTGCGTAGCTACTTCTGCTGTACCTGGTTGAAATTCCGCCTTTTCGAACGAAGCGCTTTCCATCATCCTTCATAATCATATAAATTATAATGCGTACTAAAAAGGGTGGAATGCGCATCCGACGTCTATATTTCCGAGTGCGTACAATCTGAACTTTAGAGCTAGGGTGAATTGAATAGGCATCTAATTCAATTCAATTTTCTTTGTGTGCGGTTTCGCTATAATTTCGCCAATGTCCAGTGAATTCGAGGTTGTTCCGTATAGAATAGGTACGGCTTACACACGCTGGTAGTTTGACTCTACTTTGTAGGAAGATCACGTGTTAAGACTGCGCCGAGCAAACGCCGAGCGTCCAGTGGCGCCCTCATTACTTTTACTGTGTTTTCTAATTAACTAAAGAATTTCCTTGCAATCAGACGATACGTTTTTGTAGCGCAAGTAAAAACACAATTTATAGGATACGTAACAAACTTTAATAACAATTACCCTTTGAGTAGTCAGCTTAACGGGAAAAGGTGGCCACTTTTTTCCGTTAAGTTTATAACGGAAAGAAGAAGATGAAGTTGAAGGTGAATTGTTATTAAACTATGTGATATGCCCTATAAATTGTGTTTCTATTTGTAGTACAAAAAGCTACCGACCGATTTCAAGAAAATACTTTAGTTTAATAGAAAACACAATAATAGTAATGAGGGCGCCACTGTACATCCGGCGTACGCTCGGCGCAGTCTTAAGGCCGGCCTTACACTTGTAAGTTTTACTTACGTAAGTAGGGACACGGCTATCTGATCTGTTAGAGTGAGAAAAAAATATTTCTATCTTAGTCTAACAAATAACTGCGTCCCTACTTACGTAAGTAAACTTACCAAGTGTAAGGCCGGCCTAACACAAGCGTGTGAGTACTCGGATGCTGGGTGACAAAATCTTCGTTCTCCAAAGGCAAGAGTTAGTCACGAGGAAAACCATTATCAATAAAATAAATAATGGCCTTCTCCTCGTCTTCGAATTACATGTGTAAGGCAGGCTCAGTCCTAGGCAAGTATTGAAGTACCTATTTGTGGGTTCTCTTCGTTTGCCCGAAAGTCATTTGCCATAATTCTATCATTTGCCATAAAGGCATTTTTTCTGAAATCGTGAACTATTCAGAATTGTTATAAAACAAACCTAACCTAACCTATTGGGCTCTATACGATGGCATGTAAAAATTACCTTTAATGAATAAATAAATGACTAGCATAGAGGCATTCTATCTTAGTCCTCAGGGTTGGCAACGCATTTGCAGTCTTAGGATTGCTCTGCAGTCTTGTGAATGCGAATGTCTATGGGTCACAGTTTCCACTTACCATCAGGTGGCCTGTGTGCTCGTTTGTCATCTCTATGCCATAAAAAAATAAAAAAATAAATAAAAAGGTTAACAGTTTCAGAAAAAATGCCTTTATGGCAAATTAACATTATGGCAAGTGACACAATTATGGCAAATGAAATTCGGGTAAACGAAGTGATCCGGTATTTGTGGTTTGAGCAGGTTCACATGATGGAGGACAACGACGACATGCTGGAGCAGCTGGGCCTGATAGAGAACCAGGCCAACGACGTGCCCGTCCCGCCGCCCCCGCCGCCGCCCCCGCAGCCCATGCAGCAGGACCGCGAGTGACGCCTCCTCTCAACCCGTACTTGGTGAGCCTCGAGCCTCTTTAAGAACCGTTCATTATAGATCGCTAGGTCTCCCATAGCGTTAGTTCTATTATCAGTTCTTTGATCAAAATCAAAAATATATTTATGATCACTTAGCCAGTTTATGAAATTACTTTAGGTAAACATCGTACTGAATTTCCGATCCCTGCAGATGACTCTTACCGACACATAGAAAGAATGGGACAGATTGCCACAGAACAGAATCATATCAAAGAAGGCGGCTAACTATGAGTCGGAGAATTGTATGCTCTATTGGTCTACATTAAATTTAAAATGCTTAATACTATGACTATGTAGATAGCCGCTTTGTTCGGTATTGGCGCGAGCGCCGAGCCCGCCTCCGCCTCCGCCCCCGCCTCCGCTCCGCGGCCGACCGGCGACCGCTGCAAAGGCCAGCGCCGGTCAGCGCTATCACTCCCCTGGGCGGGCCGCGATAAGCGATCACGCTTCACTTGTTTGTTGCAGGTTACTGAAACTGTCCTGTTATTTGAAGATAAGCCAGCCAGATCGTTACCTAATAATACCCATAAAAATGATGAAATCTCTTATAAAAAAGTATAGTCAAGTTAATTATTAACTACGTAAAATTATTAAGTAACCGTGCTTTATTTTTAACATTTACATTGATTTTAGCAATTTTGGCTTATTTATAATGTTGTGATATTTTCATACTGTGAATCATTCCTGTATTATTGGAATATTTTTGAAAATTGTATTAAATTTTTCGGACAAGTATATGATATTGAGAGGCTTCCTGTTTGTTTTATTTTATTGAGTTACCATTACGTTACGACACAATGCGGTCGGCTGGGGCCGATGACGAACGCATTCGCTAGCCTGCTCGGTCAATGTTTAATTAAGTCTATCAGCGTCAAAAACACATTCATTGCGTATTAAGTATTTATTATCTTACGATTTCTTGTTTATGAACTTACAATCATAATGTAAACAACTATGATATCTACTATACAAATCCGAACTTTCCGGTCATCACTGGTCTATGTCGTGCACCTGGTGCCACTCGTACCACCTAGTATTCAGGGTTCTCGTGGCAAGCGTCGCCGATGACGGCGGGGTGGGCGAGGCCTTGCGCCTGCCACGCACGCTCCGTCCACGCCACGGCCGTGAAGCACGCGCCGTTGCTGATGAAGGCGCGCAGCGTGACCGCGCCCAGCCCGCGCCCCAGGCAGCGCCAGCCCTCCGCGCGCACCGAGCGCGCCGCGCAGTCCCACGCGCCCGCGTACCGCCCCGCCGTGTCCCCCTGCACCCTGGACTTCACCACGTCTATAGGATACAGAACGACCCACGACAACGTTCCGGCGATGCCCCCCGCTGCGAACACCCTCATCACGGACTGGTCTCCGCGCGTCATGGCCTCGTAAGATGTAAAGTAGATGGCAAAGGCGGGACAATCGCGTGCCGCTGTGATTCCTAGCCCTCGGAAAAGGGCCCGGAATCCTCCAGTTCGTAATATGTGGCGGGCACCCGCCAGGGCTCCTCCGGGCATGCCGTCGCCCGGCTTCGAGAGTTGTTGCCGCGTTTTGACCAGCTCGACGGGGGCGCAAGCGAAGCTCTGCATGAGGCCGGCTGCTGCACCGGCCGTCGCATGAGTGATCAGCGATTCTGGGTTGGGTAGTGCCCTTCTTGTGTTCCCGTATGCTCCAAAAACTATAGCATTTACCGCCGCTATCCCTCCTAAAGGCGCCCACACACCGCGGTATGCGGTGGAGAGTGTTCCTCCCTTTAGGAGTGCTTTAGTACATTCCAGTGCGCTTCCTCTCCCCGATTGCACGTGCACTTTGAGGGTGTCTAATGGATGACCCGCTATTATTCCAGCACAGCCTAAAAATAACAGATCATGTCATTTAACTGAAATACAGATGTAGGTAGTGCATACCTAATCTAACATCTTATTCTGTCGGATAAGTTAGTATTTGTCTTGCTTTCTCAATTAGCTTATCGATGGGCTGACTGAGAAAACAAGATAAATTCAAACTTTTCCGACCAAAAACGATGTCGTATGTTTATTGTCTATTTACATCTGAATAAAATTGTTCTAAACTGTATGTGATGTATCAAAATAACTTCAATTTAACAACTCCTTATGGGAAAAAGTAAATAAGGGTAAGAGCGAATAGAATCGCGAGATTGAAGTGAACTGTGTTTAATTCCTTACCTCCTATACATCCTGCTACGAAATCCAAAGCCATTGTTGATGGTAGAAGGTTTTCTCAAGCGACAACTGCAAGTAAATCAGATGTTCCGATCAGAAAGGGAGATGTCTTCAGGGTTCAAGCAATTTGCATTGCTCTCCTTAAAGCCTTAATTGAGACGGCGCATAGGTAATACTATGAAGCAGCGGCATTGTCGCAACTTCGCAAGACACCCGGTTTCTGCTACGTAAGTATGCCTCTCGAAAGGTTCCGACGTGGACTCTCAAAGAACTCATTCAAATTGCTATCGATATCTTTAATTAGGTACTTATTTATAAACTTTGCGAAGCGACCTGGCTTGTTGACCTTAGATAAGGCTAATCTGAGAACACAATAGAACTTACCTCTGGCGTTCAAATCAGATAATCGTAATGTGAGTTGACGTTGTCTCCACTTGAGGTGATGCCAATGAACATATTGGGGCGGCGTAGGAGAGGTGTGGGCCCTGCGGTCCAGCCTCCGCTCGTCGTAGGAAGTGATGCGCGTGCGCCGGTCCAGCGTCCACTGTGCCCCGCGCAGGCGCTTCTACACATTATCTCCTCTCCGGGTCATCCTTATCAGCTAGGGCCGTTATACGTCTTAACAAAACAGACTGTAATGTGTGAATTTTCCTGGCATCAGTAAGCATGCTCTCCTTTAGATAAATATAACTTTACCCTTCGGGTCTTCAGAGGTTTATGACCTGGTATCGACTATCAAGAGATGTTTTGAAATCGTATAACAGCAAGCGACAGCTTGAACAGCTGATATAACTTAGTAAAAAATTAAGTGATGTTGCATTTGCACTATTGCTATCAAAGAAAAATCAAATCAAGGTGCAAATATAATCCTGTGATCGACCAAAGCTTCTTCTTCTTCTTTATAATGGCGGCCCACTGCTTACCACACCTAGAGTAAATCAGTTAATAGAATTAATCAAAAGAACAGAGCCCCCTAAGGAGGAGTCCGACCAAAGCTTCAAAAATACGCTGAAGCAACATTTATGCAGTGACGCGTCTACTGCGTCATATTTTATACGCGTCTTTTACACTGCCCGGTGTGTTCGCGTCCTGAAGAACACCGTGCAATTATTTTTCGTGTGACTTTTAGGTAGATTTACCTTCGGTGACGTCGACCCTTTAATTATGTTTTGCCTTGTAACATGTCATCATTGTGGTGCCCGGTACTCTCGATACACACTGACTATGTCATCATCGTCTTATCCAGACTCCAAAGTACGGTCGAGTTTATCAACAAACAGCCAATACTTTCGTGGCAGAATGCTACTAGTGTAAAATATCTGGGTTCGGGTTTAACGCCTATAGCACACTATATAACCACGAAACCACACCGGAGCGAATGCTCTGTCCCTCACACTTTATAAGAACACTGCGAGCTCTTTGAGGTTCAAAGCATTCGACTCGCTAGCGTACAGATGTTTAACGCTTGTAGCACGCTGCCACGGAAACAAAACGAAATCGGAACACTGCTTTGCGATAGAGTTCAATTTTAATTAAAATTATCAGGTTTCAATTCGGTTCCCTTTTGGTTTTGTGGCATTGTGTGCATCAGGCGTTAATCGAAATTGAAATTTATTGCAATTTGGTATTTCGCAGTTGCTTTCCATCAGTCTCATGGACCTCATGGTATAAATACCGCGTGAGTTCCGAGGAATGAGGGAAGGGAAGAAGCGGTGTCCGCCGCGCCCGCCTTTCGCATCGTACCCCACCTCTCCCAGTATGAGGAGTTGGCCTCATCGCCTTAGCTATATCATAGTGGGTGTTTTTAGTCGTAGAGCGAAAGAAGCAGCATTTGAGGAGTAGAATCGATTATTGCATTTAAAGGTCAGAGGCACCCTGTATACAAAATCAATGCACTAAATCCTAACGTCAGGTTTTTGTGGGATTCTTCACAAACTATACCTAAGTATTTATAGTAGGTATAACAGTGTGCTACAGGCGTTAACAAAGGCATTGCGTTGGGGCACGCGCTGTTTTACAGAAGCGTAGAAACTTTATAAAAAAGAGTGCGACTACCACCTTGAAATATCTTATATGTATGTGTAAATGTAAGGAAAATACATTTAATACTAGCTTCTACCCGCGACTCCTCCCGCGTAGAATTAGTTATAAGGCCATCCCATGTTGCGGTGATTTCGATTATAGTTATTCCCTCGGGAAATTAAAAAAAAATCGGTATGAAAAATAACTTGTGTTAATCCAGGGTACACGGTATGTGAGTGGTTTATTTTTTTTTTAATAGTTGAGGGCTTTACTTAAAACAAAACTTAATTGATCCCTTTGTGTGACGAAAGTTACCCATATAGCTTGTATGACTAACTTTCGTTACACAAAGGATGCGATCGTGATTTTGTTTTAAGCCCTAAATTATGTACAATATTTTTTAATACGACTCATATCCATTCCAAATTACGCTCAGATCCGTTAAGCCGTTGCAGCGTGAAATGGTAACAAACTAACACACACATATATTCAAAATGGCGATCACAATCTGCGTTCGGTATCTTACCGCTCATTGCAACGACCACCAAAACTGAGATAGGTACTTTGTGCCGCGCGCTGTCCTAATGTCCTTGTAAGGCCCACCGTGGTAGTGAATCTACCTCCAAGTTAAAGTTCAATTGTGTACGTTTTATAATGCCATTTTCGGTTTATGAAACGGGGTGAGGTACGGCTTAAGGGGTGAGTAAAATGAAGTATATGTTACTAATTATAAGACTGAAATATTTCCAATAGACGTAACGTTATTGTCCGTTTAATACTTGTTCTTATTTGTAACAAGTTATGACTTTTTTTAGGTTGTGTCCCTACTCATCTCGTTTTACGGTACCTACATTTTGATGCAGGTGCAAAAAGTATGTCATTTAATATTAGATTCATATTCCATTCATATTCCGTATATAAATGAATAAAGTTGGAAAACGCAGAAGAAAATACTCACTTTGTTACGATCTTATTTTGTACGCAATAATGTCCATTTTGACCTGCATACATTTTAATACTCATTTTTACAGTTTATACTTCTTTTTTTTTCTTTTTCATACTGATGATACGAAACTACACTTATTATGACTACCTACACTTAAACCTTCGGTGCGCTAACTTGATTGGCTTGGCACTTGACCAGTTTTTTTGCTGATAGCAACATTATGCAATGTCAAATGGTCAAGTCAACTGTCAAACTGTCATCATTAATTTTGACAGTAAAATCTATGACTAGGCTATATGGATGAATGTCCTTTGCCTTTAATTTTGGGACAAAACGCAAAAAAAAAATGGCAGTGAAATTTTGTCAAAGTTATAATTTATTCCATGTTTATTTGTAATTGATGTATTACAAGTGGTTAAATTTCGCTACTTACATAAAAAAAATTAATTATTTCATTATAGGTTTCATATTCAGCATTATCTTGGTTTTATATTGTGGCTCCGTTAAACACTATGGCAAAACCATGTATCATTAAATAAAATAACTAGCGAGTGCAATTCAAAACATACACCAATGCCTCGGCACCGGCTATAATTATTACATTATACACTTTGGTCTAAGGGTGTTAAAATAAAACCATAATATCATCATAATTGATCTACAAAGATAACTAATGTATACATTGATTACTCTATAATGTCGTGCAAAAAAGAAGAAGCCCAAAGTTTATGTCGTGCGTGTCTCGCGGGGGGCACTGAAGACTTGGTTCCATTAATGCGCCAGGAAGATGGTAGCCTAGCTGAAATGTTTACTCTCATAACTTCGATTCATGTAAGTTTGTTGTATTAATGATTTTAGCAGTATGTGAGAATGACTAATTTTACAACAGGTATAAATATGTATAAATATCCTTTTATTCTTATTAAGTGGTTTATTTAAATCCTGAATAGGGTATTTTTTTCTAATTTTCTAAAAAACATTCAAAGTAAAAATAAAGATGAACAAACATTATTGTTATAAATAATTTAAGCTAAAATAAAATGACATAAATATCAGACTTTTAGATATGTCTGTCTAGTATGATTCCTGTGACAGCTCTTATAAACTGATTACTCATGTTTCTGTGGGTTTGCTAATGTTTTACTGAAAATTGTTTTACCATCAACCTGTACTATAATTATCTAAAACGTTTATGTATGACACTCTGGGATCCTCCTACATTGAAAACTTTTTTGCAAGCCATTATCTTTAGCGTAGGTACCTAAACCATGAATAAATAAAGAATAGATTACGTATGTGGGGGTGATTCGCAAGTCTGATAGTATGATGCTCATTGAACTGTAATTATAGTTGCAGGAAGGAGACCGCTCGTCACAAATGTGTGCCGTATGCAGAGAGGAGCTGCTGCGCTGCTACAGGTTCAGGTCCAGGTGCATCTTGTCAGATGACATTATTAAGACATTGCAGAGCGAAAATGACACAGCAACATTGGATATTAAAGGGTAATAAAGAATTTGTCCATATTAATGTAAAGTTTTGCTTTACAGGATGTTAAAAATCAATCATCATCATAAACTACTTGCACTTACATATCAATTAATTGGATGGATTATATATACTAAAATGCAGTAACCACTTAAAACATGTTTTAATTTTATCAGAACAATAACAGCTGTTATTTATAACTCATGAGGAGATCAAGCTTGGAACCTGGCAGCTTATGGCCTGTCCACATCAACACATGGAGAGATGCCGTGTTCCTAGAGATACAGTGGTGATGTGGACAGGCCCTTACAATCACGAGTCATTTAAGATCACGATGCTTGTAATAGTTTTATAATATCAATGTTTTATTTTTTCAGAAATAAACTGGATATTGGTTGTGAAATTCCTGCAATTGCTATTATCAAACATGAAGAAGAAGACGAAGAAGGTTCTTGTATATTTTATTGCACCCATCCCTGAGATTAGACTACCACAAGTAATAAACACTCACAAGGTATTTGATTACTTAGTTACAGACGTGCAGTATTTGGAAGACTTGAGTGATGATGATCTCACGGTGCAGGAAGCACGTACTGAAAGCGAGTATGTATTGTTTAAATATTGTTATGTAGTTTAAAAAGACTTTCTGGCGTAGGGAAGTGACGACCCCACCGCCCGCTGTGTGGTAACTACTCACGGCGCAGTCAGTCAACCGACGAACGGCGGTCAAACCGTTCCGAGATGGGCGGAAGTCAAATGCCAGACACAGGACGGGCTGCAGCGTCCTGTGATATACTTCCGCCCCCACTGCGATCCCCAACACGCTCGCCAAGCGTGGGGATTATGGCACTAACCCCCCCCTATGGTGTACACCAAAAAACCACGGCCCCTAGTCCCCGGCGGCTCCGCTAGCCCGGCCCAAGGTAGCGGGTTCGGTAACGGCGGAGCAGGGGGTGCTAACAATCTCCGGCAGAGATCTGGCTACCACCACCAAACGAATCTGGCCCTGGTGACACACAACTGCCGCACGCTCAGGACTGACGAGAAGATCCTAGAAATGGAAGAATGTTTGGACAAGTTACGATGGGATATCTTAGGGTTATCTGAAGTCCGAAGACAGGGAGAGGACTCGATGATCCTAAAGTCCGGTAACTTGTTCTACTACCGGGAAGGTGACGCCCTGTCACAGGGCGGTGTCGGGTTTATCGTCCGTAAGTCGCTCGTCAACAACGTGGAGTCGATCGGGAGTGTGTCGACAAGGGTGGCGTACCTGATACTCAGAATTACCAAACGGTATTCGCTGAAGGTCATCCAGGTTTACGCCCCGACTTCGACGCATTCTGACGATAAGGTGGAGGCAATGTACGAGGACATCTCGAAAGCCATCCAGACCTCTAAAACGCACTACACGGTGGTGATGGGCGACTTCAACGCGAAGTTGGGCATGAGAGAAGGTAATGAGCTGAGAGTGGGACACTTTGGTGTTGGCAGGCGAAATCCCAGGGGCCAGCGGTTGGCTGAATTCTTGGAGAGGGAAGGACTCTTTATGATGAATTCCTTCTTCAGAAAGAAGCCACATCGTAAATGGACCTGGATTAGCCCGGACGGGTCGACAAAAAATGAGATAGACTTCATCTTGTCTACCAAACGCCACATATTCAATGATGTCTCTGTGATCAATAGGCTAAAGACTGGCAGTGATCACCGAATCGTGAGAGGCACATTGAATATCAACACAAGGCTTGAAAGGTCACGACTGATGAAGTCTACGCTCCGTCCAACCCCAGTCCAATGCCAAAACCCCGAAACCTTCCAGCTCGAACTCCAAAATCGCTTCGAATGCCTAGCAGAATGCGAGTCTACGGACGATCTGAATAACGGGTTTGTACAGGCTGTCCAAGCTGCTGGGTCGAAGTTCTTTAAGACCCACAGCCAGAAAAGAACCCAAAAACTCTCAGACCACACTCTTAAGATCATGGACGAACGGAATGAAATGCGGCTGCAGTCTTCAGTGGACATGCAGAAGTACAGGGGGCTTAACAGACAAGTCTCTAAGTCATTACGGACAGACCTGCGCACCTTTAATACTTCGCGTATTAAAGATGCTATCGAGCGAAACAAGGGCTCTAAGGTGTTCGCTAGGGATTTGTCTGTTGGGCAGACCCAGTTGATGAAACTGAAGACCGAAAATGGCACCGTAATTTCGTCCAAGGCCGAGATTTTGGGTGAGGTTGAGAAGTTCTACGGACAGCTGTACAAATCAACTCGACCCGTTGAAAGTTTGGCTACAGATCCCAGAGCCAAACTCACCCGACATTACACCGAAGACATCCCGGACGTCAGCCTGTACGAGATCAGAATGGCCCTGAAGCAACTGAAGAACAATAAGGCGCCAGGGGACGACGGAGTTACGGCTGAGCTTCTGAGAGCGGGTGGAATGCCGATACTTAAAGTCCTCCAGAAGCTCTTTAACTCTGTTATTCTCGATGGCGGTGTCCCAGAGGCGTGGACCGGAAGTGTGGTGGTCTTGTTCTTTAAGAAAGGCGACAAAACCTTATTGAAGAACTACCGACCCATCTCACTTCTGAGCCACGTTTATAAGTTGTTTTCAAGGGTCATTACAAATCGACTCTCACGCAGGTTCGACGACTTCCAGCCTCCTGAACAAGCCGGTTTCCGGAAAGGCTTTAGTACCATAGACCACATTCACACGCTGCGCCAGATTATACAGAAGACCGAAGAGTATAATCGGCCCTTATGTCTAGCGTTCGTGGACTATGAGAAGGCCTTTGATTCGGTCGAGACATGGGCGGTGCTCGAGTCACTACAGCGGTGCCACATCGACTATCGATATATCGAAGTGCTGAAGTGTTTGTACAAAAATGCCACTATGTCAGTCCGGCTCCAGAACCAGAGCTCGAAACCGATTCAGTTGCAGAAAGGTGTGAGACAGGGAGATGTCATATCTCCGAAACTGTTCACCGCTGCACTGGAAGATGTCTTCAAGCTTCTGGACTGGGAAGGACTTGGCATCAACATCAACGGCGAGTACATCACTCACCTTCGATTCGCGGACGACATCGTAGTCATGGCAGAATCGCTAGAAGACTTGAGTAAGATGCTCGGAGACCTCGATAGAGTTTCCCAACGGGTGGGCCTGAAAATGAACTTGGACAAGACGAAAGTCATGTCCAATGTTCGCGTTTTGCCAATACCGGTTCACGTGGGGAATTCTCAACTTGAAGTTGTTGATCAGTACGTATACCTGGGACAAACTGTCCAACTTGGTAAATCCAACTTCAAGAAAGAGGTCGATCACCGAATCCAACTCGGATGGGCAGCGTTCAGAAAGCTAAAGCGGATCTTCTCGTCCAAAATACCGCAGAGCCTTAAGTCGAAAGTCTTCGACCAGTGTGTGTTGCCAGTGATGACTTATGGATCAGAGACTTGGCCGCTAAATGTGGGCCTCATAAATAAACTCAGGGTCACTCAGCGTGCAATGGAAAGAGCTATGCTCGGAGTTTCTTTGCGCGATATGATCCGTAATACGGTAATACGCCAGAGAACCAAGGTCACCGACATAGCTCAGAGAGTTAGCATGCTGAAGTGGCAATGGGCAGGCCACATAGCTCGGAGAACTGATAACCGTTGGGGAAGAAAAGTTCTCGAGTGGCGGCCCCGCACCGGTGGACGGAGTGTTGGACGGCCTCCCACCCGGTGGTCTGACGACCTGGTTAGGATCGCGGGGAGCCGCTGGATGCGAGCGGCTCAAGACCGTGATTTGTGGCGCTCTTTGGGGGAGGCCTTTGTCCAGCAGTGGACGCCCCCGGGCTGATGATGATGATGATGAGTTTAAAAAGAAGTTATTTACAGTTTCGTTTTTAGGGTTCTGTACCTAAAGGACAAAATGGAGCCATATTTCTGAGACTTTGCTATCTGTCCGTATGGCTCAGGTCTTTAGCTAGTAGACAATAAACTACAGACTTGAAACTTGATTTGAAACGCAATTTTGGAATTGGAATTATGGTTAAATTATAACTTTAAAAAGAGAAATATTCTTATCCGAACATGAAGGTGTCATTATGTACTGTAAAATTGTGTTAATTAAAAAAAGACGACCTGTAAAGTACCTAGTCAGTATTAGACTTTTTGTGCAGACCCTGTAGCAACTTTAAAAAACCTTTAAACTCAGAAACTAAACTTATTGGATGCTAGAAGAATAATTTGTAATCTGTGGCCTAAAACAAACAAGGTAACAAATAACCAGCATATTTTGATTGCTGCTTTCAAACATTCTCTACTGCTCCAAAGGTCCAAGTTTGTTGGAAGATTATCATCCTTGTCATTGAAACAAGATTGGGAACCCTAATAGTGCGAGACCGACTATTGCTTGACTTTTTATTAGTAATATGTATACTCCATACCAATTAACTTGTCTTATTTAGTAAACAATTTTATAACCTCACAATGCATAATTTTTGCCTAAAATAGCCGTTTTCTGCTGGATTCTGCAACTAGAGACTACATTTTACAAATTTTTTTGGTTCATCATGGATCATCATGCATGGTTTTTTTTTTTGTTATTTTAGGCAAAAAGGGAGCATTTTGAGGTTATAAAAGTGTTGCCAATGCCCTTGTATAATATAACTCAAATGGATTTTAAAACAATTTTTTTTCAGGAGCAAATATCTGATCTCTTTATCAGGTAAATACTTAATTTGTTACTTTCATTTGAAATGGTAGACAAGGTAAAGAAACTAACTTCATGGATTTTGTATTAGATTCTATTTATTATAATTAATTAATTAATTAATCATTGTATTTTATGGTTTTATCATAGTATTTCTATCAGAAATAAATTATAACTTATTTGATTCAGAAAAAAAGTGTGTTTTCCTTTCAGGACCACAGGATCATCTTGAACAAGCTGGAGCAAATAAGAAAATAAAAACTCGTTTTTTTTTCTGCTCGTCTTGTGATAAGGTAATATAATAAAAAAGTGCTCAATTTCGTATAAGGGTGGGGATGCGTACACGTCTTACTGCCGCACTCAGAGACGTCAATTAAATTTAATGCTTGTTTAGTAACGTGTTGTCTTATTCTATTGCTATAGCAAAGAATGTGACAGCAGCAACTTTAATCAAGCATTAAATTTAATTAAAGTCTGCGTGCGATAGTTAGACTGGAAACGGAACTTGGAGGTAGATGAGATGACTAACATGAGAATTTAACTTTTTGTTGCCCGCAACAGTAGGGATAAATTTACTTTTTCTTAATGATGATATTGATTGATTTTTGACTAGAGTATACATACTTCCTTCCGTGTCAATAAATAGCATTATTCAATAAAACTGACATAATATTAAGATGATTGATTACATTTTAAGGCCCGTATTAATAAACTAATCTCAACTCTAATGCTCGTCTCGAGATGCGTCAAAAATTACAGTGTTCTAAGGTTTGACGTTTACTTTGACGTATCTTGTGACGGGCCTCTCAGTCAAGATGAGTTTATTAATACAACCCTAAGTTTTTAGATTTCTTCTCTCTCTGTGCGGCCGCTATGTAAATTTCTGATTGATTATTATGTCAACTTGTAGAGCGTTTCATTAGGTATTAAATCTGCCAATTTTACTTATATTTTTTTTTTTTTTTTTGTAGAAATTCAAGAAAATCAAGTCTCTTAGGGTTCACATGAAGAAGAAGCACGCGAGCGAGGAAAAGGCTAACGCGTGTGGCGAGTGCCACGAGGCGTTCGGCTCGGAGCGGGAGCTGCAGCTGCACGCCGCCGTGCACGCGCCGGGGCCCGTGTGGCGCTGCCTCGCCTGCCCCAAGGACTTCCACGGTGCGTCCGACATTCACTGATCACACGTCACTGAACAGTACGTTGCTTAAATACTAAAGGGCCTCAAATCAAAATGTGTTTGTGTTGCATTTAAATTCGGAATGCTATATACTTTAAGTTTTAAATCAAACTATGTCTGTTTTTGTTTTGAGGCGCTTTAGCATTTAAGCAGCGAGTACTAGGCAGGAAGAAGTCAATCCTGACTATTTCTGACAAGTTGCACGACATTAAACAATGTTGTTACTATTCCTGTGGGGTTATTATGACGTATCTGTGCAATTCATTATACGCTGAGAGAAAAGGACAGAGTTATGTTACTGCTATAGCTCCGTCCTCTTTGCTCACCGTAAAATGAACTGCATAGTTATGTCATAATAACTCCCCTACTCACACAATAAACAAATTTAGCATTGATTATTGCTATCAACATTCATAATATTCAGAAACTTGTCGAAACCTACATAACTAACAATATAACCATGCGGTGGATACGGTCGGTCAAGATAGTGGTCTACCAGTTTGACAAAAGTTTCTGTGAGCTCTAATTATCAAAAACGTTGACACTTGTCACTATCATTATTTATTATTGCAACGTAAAATCGAACTTGTTGTTTCATGACGTGCAAATAAACTTCAACCGTAGGGTGGTAGGCCACTTTTTGGCCGACTGTACATTGCACTGGAATAACGATAACCGAAATCTACCGCGAAGTCGCGGGCTGAAGCTACAATGAAATAAACAATTAAACAAAACCTATTTTGGGTACTAAGACCCATTGTTTGTGACCCTTACAAACTAACATAAGCCATTATTTATATAAATCTTGAAAATTCTAGCACTGACATGAAAAACATAGTGGTCCTGGGGGGTTATTATGATATAAAAATACAGTTCATTTTACGGCGAGTGTAAAGGACAGAGCTATAACAGTTATATAGCTCTGTTCTTTTCTCTCAACATCAACTGAACTGCATAGCTATGTCATAATAACCCCTCTGATCTGCAACAGTGGTCATCGTATGATAAGCATAGGTCCCATGTGCAGCGCGTGCCCCAACGCAATGCCTTTGTTAACGCCTGTAGCACACTGTTATACCTACTATAAATACTTAGGTATAGTTTGTGAAGAATCCACAAAAACTGACGTTAGGATTTAGTGCATTGCTTTTGTATACAGGGTGCCT
>OZ014447.1:17397595-17426860 GCA_963966035.1 Acleris laterana
GAAAATAATAAATGCAATTTAATTTGCACCTTATGTCTATTACGCACCAGTCTGATCGTGGGTTTTAATCGTGTTTTCGGAAATCATCGGAAGGTGTGTCCTGTCTGCGCGAATGTGGCGCGAACGAAGATTCACGATACGCCATATAAGTTGTGTACTATACGTCGTTAAAAATCGACGATTACCATAAGGCACATCAATGTTAGCTCGATCATTGAAAAGGAACGATTGATATATCGAACAGTCTAGCAAATCTGATTACTGAGATTTCATATGGTCGATTGACGTCGGCCAGTTTCATTTTATTATCAATCGATTCATCTACTACTTATAACTAAAGTAGCTGTAAATAGAACTTGTGAACGATGTAAACAAATTAGTACTGTTTGACACATAACCTCAAATATTCACCAAGTGTGTTTTTATTAAAAAATACCGTAGGTAATAATTGTTATTTCATCTTAAACTTAATATGAAAATAATTACCTAGGTGTATAAATCAATGCAAACGCCTCACTTGATCTTTAAAAGTACCTATATACGTTTGTAAGTTTGATTTTGTTTACATCTTTTGCAAGTTCTATCGACGGCGACTTTAAATCTTTCTTTCGTTTCAGGCGATAGATATAGCCTTCCAAGCGCGAAAGTCAGACGACACCCTAGATTGGTGGTGGCAGTTCTCACTAGCCCGCTGCTACTTCACGCTTGGGATGATACGGAACACAGAAGACTGTTTGCGACAGGCTCTCAAACTGAACAAACATGTGTCTACCTATCTTCGACTAATTGCGATGTACGTGGGACTGAACCAACCTTTGTCTGCGTTGGAGGTTTGCAAACAAGGGTTGTCTCTGTTCCACGAATACACTCCTCTGCTACTTGAACAAGCGAGGATTCACGAGCTAATGGAGAACTCGGCGTTAGCGGTGAAGATATACCGGATGGTGGCAGTAGTGGATCCGACTAATATGGAGGCAGTCGCTAGCATAGCCATGTTTAACTTCTACAACGACCAACCTGAAATTGCCCTACGTTATTACAGGTATGTTAATTGAAATGAAATGATTTATTTCGTTATTATGTAGGTACATTTAACAAAAGCAAAGGTAAGACACACAACCTCCTAGTAAGTATTGTTATGTACCTGTGTCAGGAGACCCCGCTCTTCTATATTATGAAACCGCGATAAGTTTGGGATTGGAATAGCTGTCAATTCATATGCACTTTGACGTAAGTATATGGTAAAACTGTCACCTCTAATCCCTTTCTAATCGCGGCTAGATAATAACAATGGCGTGATATCACTATAAATAACTGATAAACCAATCAGACTTAACAAACATAAAATTACAATACAATATGGAAATTTAAAGTGTATCTATACGTCGATTATGTATGTGTGTGTGTGTGTGTGTGTGTGTGTGTGTGTGTGAAGGTGTGTTAAATTAAAGTTAAATGTTGATAACAACGAAATTAGGTGGGTTTCTGGAAGCTCTCTAATCAGTAATTTGTAGGTATACCTTAAGTAGATAGCAGAGAGATATTCAGTGCCAAGACGTAACAAGCCAAGGGCGTTTGCGTATCGCAGTTAGCGGCCGCGAATGTGTCAAAGTGCCTCGCTATACGGAACCCTCGGTGCGTGAATCCGACACGCCCTTGACCGGTTTTTTATTGTTAGATGAGAGCAACGTTACCGCGACCCTGCAGAGCCGCGCAGGCAGTCGCTATCGAGGGAAGATTTGTGGCCTACCATATCCGTTTCGTTCCTCTGGTGATGAGTCTCAAATCATACCCGTTACCCACCTCAACAATAAATAGCACTCACCGCTCGACATGGGACTCCTTAAATCTAAGTACATATCATCCCGCTAAATTACCAAAAGTTACGCAGTTACAAAAACCTACCGTCGTTCCACCAACACTTGAAAAGGTTTACATGTTTGTAATCTTCGGTCTCAGTCCCGATATCTCCCGAACCACGACCTAGCATTTGACTTATTAAAGATAGCGACCCGCTCTCTTACTTCGCTTCGGTTTATATGAGTTTTCTGTAATACCGTACGGGTATTACAGAAAACTCATATAAACCGAAGCGAAGTAAGCGAAGTAAGTAGTAGTAGTGTATGTACATAAAACAGAATTTATTTTCCATAAAAACCTTCCTCTTGAATTACTCTATCTATTAAAAAAAAACCGCATCAAAATCCGTTGCGTAGTTTTAAAGATCTAAGCATACATAGGGACAGACAGACAGCGGGAGGGTGATTATTTGGCGTTTCAACCCGGTCATTATTGTTTTTTCATATTATTCAATATACACTTAATAACTCTCTTGTTCTTTTAAATGGAATGGATACTACCCCCGGGTCCGCTGACTTCGACATCAAAAGTTACAGGTAGCTATCATTATTTTCGTCAATATATTGAAGAGAATAATGACGGCGGTTGGAACGGCCGAATATTCACCCGGGGAGCTACTTTGTCTTATACTATGTAGTGATGTAGTGAACAATCCCTTCCCTTAATTACTTATCGGATAAGTTAGTATTTATCTCGCTTTCTCAATTAGCTTCAGTACCCGTTGATCACAATAGACCGGGGTCAAAACAAAATCCCTACAAACGCTGGGCCCATAGAGTAATTTGCGAGGGATTTGTCCCGAAATATCGTGACGGGCGAAACCGCGATACGCGGCAGCCCCAAATCTATATACTGGCGGTATCTATGTATTAGAGGTAGGTAACCTATTTGTAAGTACTCACTGGTTTCCTTGGTTTCTCGGCTTCGTCCAGGGGTGCGATTTGTGTAACTGTGATGTGTGTGTGAGTGTATGTGTGGTTCACCTCCTGTTACTGGTCCAGGCAGCACCCAATCTTCACGGTCACTACACGCGGCCAAAGCTAGCACTCCACACCGTTCACAATAATCAAAATAATCCCTGCGCCAAGGGCCTAAGGGGCCAGCAACACTCGGCGAAGCTTCTAAATTCAAAAACCCTCTTAATCCGGGGTGATTAACACAAATACAATGCAATCAAGTTAATAATCCAAAACGCCGGCCGGCTTTTTACACCTCGTTAGCAAGCAACAAATTAGACAAGTCAAGTTAACCTCACAATCTGTCAAACGTCAAGTTAATAGCACAGACTCGGTGACGTCTGTCACAGATTAAAAATTACTTTCAAATCGGTTCCGAACAACCCCCCGCTCCAGGCAGATCTCGTCTGCCTGTTAATAAATGGGCAGGCGGGCCAAGCTCGCTACAGCTCGTTTCAAAACCGAATCTCCGACCATAACCTCAGCAACTCTGGGAACCCCGTCAGACCCATAAAACAAATTTACAATGCGTCCACGACGCCAATACAAAGGTAACAAATTAGATTCCTTAACCAATACAAGATCTCCAACTTTGGGAGGATCAGTTTTGTCAGTCCACTTAACGCGCTGCTGCAAAATATGCAAGTATTCTAGCGACCAGCGATGCCAGAAGCTCTGGGTCATTTGCTGTAGCAATTCAAAACGAGTTAAGCGGGACGATTTTACTTCCCTGAAGGGGTATTCAGGCAGGGCGTTAAGGGGCTGACCAATCAAGAAATGACCAGGAGTCAATGCTTCTAGATCATTTGGGTCAGACGAGATAGGACAGAGGGGACGCGAGTTGAGGACGGCCTCAATTTTACAAAATACCGTTGCAAGTTCCTCAAACGTTAATATCGTTTCACCAATAACACGGCGGAGATGCGTTTTTGTAATTTTAACAACAGCTTCAAAAATACCACCCCAATGTGGACAAACTGGGGGGTCAAATTGCCACTTAATGCCCATTCGGGACATTGCAAATCTTAAAATATTTTTATCACTATTCAAGTATTGACAAACTTCGTTTAAATAACGATCAGTGCCCTTATAGTTAGTGCCATTATCAGAGCGGATCAAAGATGGCAGTCCACGGCGGGACACGAATCTACTTAGCGTCGCAAGAAACGCTTCCGTGCTGAGGGCACTTACCAGTTCCAAATGAACTGCTTTGGAGGCCAGACAGACAAACACACACAAATATGCCTTGACAGACCGAGCGTTACGAAGCTGAGAGGACTTTACCAAAAAAGGGCCGGCGAAATCCGTGCCCACACAAGCAAATGGCCGGTTCTCCGAAACTCTGTCGGAGGGCAAGTCGCCCATCATCGGCTGCGTGGGTGTGGCCGTCAAACGATAACACGGCATACATTTGAAAATAATGCTACGAATAGTGCGTCTGGCAGACAGAATCCAAAATTCACGCTGCAAGATGGCTACAAGGGCATTGCAGCCCGCGTGCGCGTTAGTAATGTGTCGATCCGACACCAACAAATTCACCAAAGATCCTCCTTTAGGGAGCAACAAAGGATGGCGAGCCCCATAAGGCAAGTTCGAGTTTCGCAGTCGTCCGCCGACTCGAAGCAGACCCGATCCGTCTAGAAATGGATTCAAACGAGCAATGGGACCCTTAACCGTCAATCCTTTTTCAAGACCTTTAATAGTCGATTCGAAATGTTCGGCTTGTACTACACGAACCCAATACATCAAGGCCTCTTGGCGTTCCGAAGGCGACAAAACCGATGTCAAATCTTTATTAGTTGGGTTCCGTCCGTTGCGTATGAGACGCCGGATCCAACCGGTCACACCGATCAATTTTGACAGCGAACTGTACCTGTCCAAAAGAAGATTCAAATCATAACCAGGTTGCGTTTCCACAACGCCAACACGTAAACCTGGCAACGCCTCTGGAGAGGAGAACCGATTCTGGGGCCAGGACGCCTCAGGGTGCGTCAACCAATCTGGTCCCCACCAAAGAGAATGGTTTACAAGTGCAGGAGCCTCGCAGCCTCGCGAAGCGCAGTCAGCGGGGTTCAATTCCCCTGGGACATGTCTCCAGATCAGCGGGGTCGCAGAGCTCTGGATCTGTGAGACTCGATTCGCAACGAAAACCTCTAAGTTATGTATGGAGGTGCGGAGCCAACAAAGAACAATCTCACTATCAGTCCACGCAAAAGCATCTGAGATCTCAACTGTACGACCCAATGTATCACAAACATGATTGAGGAGTCTAGTAAGGAGGGTTGCTCCGGACAATTCCAATTTAGGAATAGTTAACCTAGTCCTGATAGGAGCCACCTTACTCTTAGCCATCACCAAATGAAGCCCTACGTGCCCGGATTGACTAATAGTCCGCAAGAATACCACGGCCGCGTACCCTCGTTCGGACGCGTCACAAAACCCGTGGAGACTAGCTCTACATTTGCCGAACGGCAGAAAAAGTCTGGGCAAAGAAATCCGGTTCACGTCCGGAAGTGCAGAAACAATCGAACGCCATTCCCTCAACAATTCTCCTTGGAGGGGGTCGTCCCAAGTAGCTTCCGCAATCCACAACTTCTGCAAAAAACACTTAGCCAGAAAAATGACAGGTGTGATCCATCCATTAGGATCGAAGGTCCGAGCAACAGTCGATAAGACCGAGCGCTTCGTCCAGGTCTTAGGGGAATCCAACTTAACCCGATAAGTGAAGACATCCTGGACGGGCTGGTACTGTATGCCAAGGACCGCAATCAAATTGGGGTTGTCAGCATCTTCAAACAGGAGAGGATCTTGTTGATGTTCCACCGGGAGGTCAGTCAACACGTCGGGGCAGTTTGACAACCACTTACGCAATTCGTAACCTCCTGACTTCAGGATAGCAATCAACTCATCCCGTAAAATCAAAGCCTCTGTAACGGTGGATGCCCCAGTGCACACATCATCGACATACACTGAATCCTGCAAGATGGCCGCCGCACGAGGATAGTTCAATCGTTCACGATGAGCCAACTCCAACAAAGTCCGGATTGCAATATATGGACTGGATTTAAGTCCGTACGTGGTAGTGTTCAACTCGTACACTCGCATCGGATCACAAGGTCGCTCACGCCACAAAATCAACTGATAACGCCGGTCATCTCGGTGCACCACCGATTGTCTGAACATCATTCGGATGTCAGCCACAAAAACAATTTGATGACGGCGGAAGTTGGTGAGGATATCCGAAATGTCCCTGTGCAGTTTGGGACCGGAGTGCAAACACTGGTTCAAAGAAACCCCATTTGACGTAGGGGCCGAACCGTCAAAAACTACTCTAATCTTGCCACCGGGAGTCTTCAAAACCGCATGATGAGGCAAGAAGTAGTGCTCGAGCGAACGCCAATCAATAGCTGAGGGTGACATATGTCTTAAAGCCTCGTACTCGCGCATAAATTCAATGTACTTACTACGAAAATCCGAATCCCTCTTCATTCGGCGCTCCATGGACAACAACCTTTTTTCCGCTAAGGCATGAGACTGACCGAGAGGGGGGCGTGCTGCCCTAAAAGGCAACCGAGTAACAAAACGACCATCAGCGAGGCGACCAGTATTATTCTGGTAGGACAATTCGCACTCCTGTTCCGCTGGATCGACTCTGGGAGCCTTGGGGGGCTCCTCGACCTCCCAGAAACGCTGGACAGCGTCAGAGAGTGAGAGCCCTACTGCAACAATTTGGTCTTCAACCCGTGGGACCGAACCCCTCAAAACGGGACCGAGAAAACTGAAACCAAAAATAGTTTGCAAAGCAATTAGACCGTATGGTTGCAAAACCCGCTTTTCCCCGGACAAGATCAAACCCAACACATCAACACCCAGGAGCAGGTCGATGGGTCCAGGTACAAACCACTGAGGGTCAGCGGGAGTCAATTCCGACACCAATTTCACCACGGCAGGGGAGATAGCCACCTGCGGGTTTGTGCCCAAAATATCATTCAATACAACGGCCTTGGTCACAATAGTTGGCCCACTATTGACAGGCGTAAAACAAACTTCAATTTCTCCCCTTGGACCCTCTACCTGAACGCCACCGACACCGTGGATGACGACAGGGTAGGGTCCGCATGGGATGCCCAATCTCTTCACCAAAAAGGACGACGCAAGACAGCCCTGGGCACCCGAATCCAAAAGGGCACGAACCAACAAAGAGTGACCCTTCGGGCCCCAGACCCTGACACAAACAGTTGGGAGAAGAACTGTCTCAGGGCGGGCGGCTGTAGTGGAAGAGAGAGTGGCAACTACCTATTGGGGGCAACCCTCATCGGGTTGCCGACAACCCTCATAGGAGTCGTCTTGACGAGCAGGCAAAGCCCAATTCGACCGCAGATAGTGTTCCACCGGTACAACCGGGCGACTCCCCGGGTAGTAGCCTATCGTGCGGCCGAACTGGGGCGGGCGGCGCTCCAAACGTGGTCGCTCGCAAAGTGGTGGGGAAAACCTGGGAGGCGTGGTGCGGCGCCGAACCGCTGCAAACCTCTCCTGCCGTCGAGGAGAGGGGGGAGGGGTTCCCCCGCCCGTGGGCGGCGAGACCTGACAATCCTCCTCTTGGGGTTGGTGGGGGTGAGAACCCCCGCCCGTGGGGGCGCGTCCAGCACCATCATCCCGATCAACCCCGTTTCGGTTGGCACACAACAGCGGGTGGTGCTTCCCACGGCAGTACGGGCAAGGCTCCGGCCTAGAACAGTCCCGCTGCAAATGTTGCCCCAAACATGAATAGCACCACCGGCGATCATTCGCAATTCCGCGCCGATCCTTGACCTTTCTGTGGAGGAATCGAGGGCACGCTGAAACAAAATGATCATCAGCATTGCAATAGGCACAGCTGCGAGAAACTTGAGCCGTCGCGAATCTAGGTGCCGGGCGGCGTGGCTCCACCACCCCTCGGTTAGGGGGGCGAGCAACAACACGTCGCTGCACCGGAGGAGGCCCCTCTGGGGCCCGCGGGGAGCCGTCAACACCAGCGTTGTCCAACAGGCGGCACTCCTCATCCAAGAATGTCAGCAGGTCCCCAAACAGCGGTAATTGTGTGGCACTGTCACCACCATGCTTTTGTTCAAAACGGACTTTTAAGTCCGTAGGCAAGCGCGACAAAACGATATGCAACAACATAAATGACCACTCGTCCACAGGCAGACCAAGGCGCCTCAACGCATTCAAGGCGATCACCATTGGATTTACCAGATCCCTTCTCAAGGTGGCAACCCTATGTATATGAGGAAGCCCCAAAATCTGAGCCACATGGGTATCCGCCAAGCGTCGAATGTTGGCATATCGTTTAACCAAAAGCTCCCTTGCCGTGGGATAATTTTGGTCTGTGACCTCCAAATGGGAGACAATACCTAGGGCCTCTCCCTTTAGTGTGGAGAACAAGTAGGCCAACTTTTGACTAGGTGCCAAGTCATTCCGAGCATCTACCAGACTGGTGAACAGATCATGGTAGGCGGTCCAACATTTCAAATCCCCATCAAAATGGGGCAAGTCCAAAGTGGGCAAACGCCCAAGGAGCGCGAGTGGTGGAGGGGATCGTGTCTCCACAGTCAAAGCACCCTGCTGTACCTTGCTAGCAGCCTGAACAATACTATGAGACAACTCATAAAATTGTGTGATGTCTGTCTCAATCATATCATCTACCTTTTCACCTAAAGCCAAAAGCTCCATATAGCAGTTTTGGACTACTTCACCCCGGGCTGGTAACTCAGCTGATCTTGCCAGAAGGGCATCGATTCGGTCAGGTCGGTCAATCAGTTGAACCACTGAGGACAACCATCTCAATTCCGCCCTGATCTTGGCTGCCAACCTTGCCATGTTTACAGGGTAACAAACAAAGAAACAACACAATAAGACCCAGGTAAATAATTAACTTTAAACTATATTGTTTGAGAATACAAACCACAAA
This sequence comes from Acleris laterana, assembly GCA_963966035.1. Classification (NCBI taxonomy): domain Eukaryota; kingdom Metazoa; phylum Arthropoda; class Insecta; order Lepidoptera; family Tortricidae; genus Acleris; species Acleris laterana. Next base: position 17,406,362 of record OZ014447.1, read on the forward strand.
ATAATATAATTTAATTTAATATTCACTACTGAACCCTGCAAAAGGTTGTTTGCAGATCCCTAATCCAATTAATATTCTATGAAGAATATATATGATTTATTTTTAAATATAATTTTAATTATATTGTTCAATACAGAACCCTAAAAATAATTCAAATTATATTGTTCAATACAGAACCCCAAAAATAATTCAAATTATGTTGTTCAATACAGAACCCCAAAAATAATTCAAACTATATTGTTCACTATTCTCATTAGATTGAGCACAATAAAAAGGTGAGATAATTATCTCCACAACAATTTATAAAACCAAGTATATAGTTTCAACACTTTCAATAAACAAAATAGCTGACCTATTATATAACCTTTTTATCAGCGGTAACTAGTCTTTTACAAATTAAACAATTACAATTAATTACAATGAATCACAAGGTGAGATTATATCTCCTCAACAACCCTTATCAAGTTAAACCTAGTTCCACTGTGGGTCAAACAAATAAAACCTACCAGCACAGTCGGGAACTAATACCTAACCAAAGTAAACAATTCAACAATTGGTTATAACAAAACCCAAGACAAAGTTAGGTATTTAGTCAGTTTGACTGCTTATACATAAATTCAACCAAAAATGTGGTTTTTAAAACCACGCACTGCTACCAAAACGTGATCACAATAGACCGGGGTCAAAACAAAATCCCTACAAACGCTGGGCCCATAGAGTAATTTGCGAGGGATTTGTCCCGAAATATCGTGACGGGCGAAACCGCGATACGCGGCAGCCCCAAATCTATATACTGGCGGTATCTATGTATTAGAGGTAGGTAACCTATTTGTAAGTACTCACTGGTTTCCTTGGTTTCTCGGCTTCGTCCAGGGGTGCGATTTGTGTAACTGTGATGTGTGTGTGAGTGTATGTGTGGTTCACCTCCTGTTACTGGTCCAGGCAGCACCCAATCTTCACGGTCACTACACGCGGCCAAAGCTAGCACTCCACACCGTTCACAATAATCAAAATAATCCCTGCGCCAAGGGCCTAAGGGGCCAGCAACACTCGGCGAAGCTTCTAAATTCAAAAACCCTCTTAATCCGGGGTGATTAACACAAATACAATGCAATCAAGTTAATAATCCAAAACGCCGGCCGGCTTTTTACACCTCGTTAGCAAGCAACAAATTAGACAAGTCAAGTTAACCTCACAATCTGTCAAACGTCAAGTTAATAGCACAGACTCGGTGACGTCTGTCACAGATTAAAAATTACTTTCAAATCGGTTCCGAACACCCGTCAATAAGTCAACTGCAGAGAAAGCAAGTTAAATACGAATATATCCGACAAAAAACGATGGGAAAGGATTATTTACTACATTTGTTTTTAATAATTAAAAAAATTGTCACTTGTTTTCATAAGAGTTTAAGTTCTCTTAAATTTACTTGTTTTCATAAGAGTTTAAGTTCTCTTAAGACTGCGCCGAGCGTACCAGTACGCCGGATGTACAGTGGCGCCCTCCTTACTATTATTGTGTTTTCTAATAAACTAAAGAATTTTCTTGAAATTGGTCGGTAGGTTGTTGTACTACAAATGAAAACACAACTTATAGGGTATATCACATAGTTTAATAACAATTCACCTCGAGTTATCAACAAAAAACGTGGCCACCTTTTCCCGTTAAGCTGACTACTCAAAGGGTAATTGTTATTTAAGTTTGTTTTGTATCCCATAAATTGTGTTTTTACTTGCGCTACAAAAACAGATCGTCTGATTGCAAGGAAATTCTTTAGTTAATTAGAAAACACAATAATAGTAATGAGGGCGCCACTGGACGCTCGACGTTTGCTCGGCGCAGTTTTATCTTATTTTAGTTTCTAAAATGTTGTTACGCTAATCATGGGAGAGCGGGGTCTCCTGACACAGGTATTTGTTACAGTTAAAAGGAGCCCTCAACCTTGTCAGTAGCTATGTAAGAAAAAAAAAACATTTTAACATTTATCGTTATCATTATAATCTGTACTCCTCCTGTTTTATCCAGGAGGCTGTTAGCTCAGAACGATCCCGGCGCTGAAATATACAACAACCTGGCTCTCTGCTGCCTGCACTGCAACCAATGGGATCTCACGCTGCCTTGTTTCCGACAAGCACTGTTTTACTCCTCTGACCCGGAAACACGTTCCAATATTTGGTTTAACTTGGCTCACGTGGCTTTGGTAAGGCAGATTCGCTTGCTCATTAAGTACCCAAGTAACTTTTATCTAAAACAAACCTAGTTTTAGTTTTTAGTACGGTTAGAGTCAAAATGTATCTATAGTGCCCGGCCGTTAAGAAGTCAATCCTGACAGCTGTCATCTCAATACAATTTATAACCTATTCTTGTGTTTGAGGTGATTTATACCGGAATGACAGGTGTCAGGATTGACTTCTTAGCGGCCGGGCACTATAGGTATCTACCAGACATAAGTCGGGTTTAAAGTTTGGTACAAGAGTCTCAAAAAACGCAATGCGAGCATAACCCTTCCCATATTTACCAATTTACTTTATTTCCTCCTTTTAAGTAACTTACACCATCAGCCCCCTATTTCACCATCGTGACAGTGATAGGTGAGAGGTGACAATTCGGAATACATTGCAAAGTTAAACAATCCTTCACATCAGTGGGATTCATATCAGCTGCGCCATGTATATAAGTACACTCAAATGTCACCTGTCACCTGTCATTGTCAGGATTACGAGCACAAAAGGTACCTTGAGTAGGCAGTAGTAAATGGGTGGATCAACTTTTTGTTGTTGTTGTTCTGTCCCGTGTCTCCTGGACAACAGCGAAAGAGTTTCTTAAAAAAAATATTATAATACATATATACTTCTAGCACACTCAGGAGAAAGGCCATTAAAGAATGGGTTTGTAATTGCCAATAAAACTGATTTTTAGTGGACTTTATCCATTGAAATCATAGTTTTAAAGAGTGACCCAGGAGACGTCACCATGGCAACGAGTTGCAAAGAAAAGTTGATTGACCCAAATACATACTTATATGTCAAAATATTAAAATATCTTCGGTAGTCCACAGGAGACATGGCGCTCGCCCGGCGCTGCTTGCAGGTGAGCCTCGCCACCAACTCCGAAAATGAGACCTCTCGAAGAGCGTTACAAACACTAGACGCCCGGTTACGTGTTAAAAAAAGTCGATAAAGAGGAACCCGGGTGTTGGATGAGGAAAAGAAAATGTTTAATAGCAATATACTTGAAATATATTTATATTACTAACCGTTAATACCGTGTTTACTTAGTCCACACTCCATAACTTCAAAATACAAAGAAGGCAGGGTAGAGACAGTTTCACAAGTACTCGTAACACTAACACGATTGGAATTAAATCAGTACCTAAACGACATTACGTATGCGCATGTACATAATATACATATAAGGCCAAGCGGGGCTATTACGTCAGTGGGGGCAAACGGGAGATAATGCCACGTGACGTAATTACCCCACTGACGTAATAGCCCCGCTTGACCTTACAATCATTAGGTATCTAATCCCAAAGAAGTAGCGGACACTTTCAATAATTTCTTCTCTTCCATTGGTAATTCTCACCCCGACCATTCAAACAAAGCTCCCTTAATTAACTCACTAGAAAATTCTTTTTTCCTCAGCCCGGTTTCACCTAATGAAATACTTGCTATGCTGAAAAATCTAAAAAATAAGAATTCTTTCGGCATAGACGAAACCTCCCCTTCTTTAATAAAAAGTTGTGCCGAGATCCTAACCACTCCGTACACCTTCTTAATAAGTCGATCTTTTTTAGAAGGCGTATTTCCAGATGCTCTAAAAATTGCACTAATAAAACCAATTCACAAAAAAGGTGACACACTACTAGACCTAAACAATTACCGACCTATTGCGCTCTTACCTACTTCAGCAAAGATTTTTGAAACTGCGATGATGACTCGCCTTTGCTCGTTTTACGAGAAATTCAATATCTTATATGATAACCAATATGGCTTTCGAAAAAACCGCTCTACTACCCTAGCAACCTATAAATATGTTCAACGAATCATTAATATACGAGTAATACATAATGAAAAATACGCTGTGGGCCTCTTGCTGGACATGAGTAAGGCATACGATAGGGTTTCATATGGAATTTTACTGAATAAACTTTATAATACGGGGATCCGGGGATTGGCGCACAAATGGCTGAAGTCATATCTCACCAATCGCTCGCAGTACGTGGAAATCGGGAATATAGACTTTGAAACAGGGAAAATGCAAAACTTTAGATCCAATAGAGTCTTGACAACCGGCTTTATCCCTCAAGGTAGCGTCTTGGGTTGTTTTTTGTTTCTTGTATAATATGTAAATGACCTCCCTAGCATATTAGATGACCATTGCAGTGTGCTATTTGCGGACGGTATTTCGGTAGTATTCTCCTGCTCCAACAATGCTGAAGTCGAAAATAGACTAAATGCAACGTTGCATACAATCGTGAATTGGCTGGAATCTCATAATCTGAATTCAAATTCAAATTCAAATTTCCTTTATTTCGTCAACATAGGTAACAGGTAGGTGACAGAGGTTTATATGTTGTACAACCATGCTGAGCCGTTTAGGCGTACGAATTCTTGTTTAAGGCAAGCATCTATTACGTAGCACAAACAAACAACTACAAACTTATATCTATAATAAAGTTAAATAATGAAATAGTATTCGTGAATGTCCAAACTTCAATTAAATATTATATCCAGTTAAGCATTCCAGTAATTTATAGGTAATGTATTCTTAATTAATATAGGTAGTTATAATAAAATGCGCAATTATTGATTATTATTTACAAGGGTAGGCTATCGTCATTTAAAAATTCCATAACATGATAGTAACATTTCTCGGATAGAAAACTATATAACATGCGTTTAAATCTAGTTACAGTTAGCTTTTGCCGTGATTCAGGTAGTTTATTATACATTTTTGGTGCCATAGTAAGAATGTTTTTTTGCATCAAGGTGGTCTTGCACCTACCTACTTCCACTTCTGGTTTCCTTTGTCGAAAGTTTAATCTTTTGGGTGGCTTTTTCATTTGAAATAAATTAGGATTCCCTTTCACAAATACACAGCATTCAAATATATACAGGGAAGGGAAAGTCAATAGGTTTAGCGATTTAAAAAAAGGTTGACAGCTCTGTAGGGGGCTCAAGCCCGCAATCGCTCTAACACACCGTTTCTGTGCCCTGAAGACCATGACCCGAGATGAGGAGTTTCCCCAAAACACAATACCGTATCTAAGGTTTGAGGAGACAAAGCCGTGATAAGCTGTTAGAACTGTAGCACGGTCAGTGATTTTCGCCAACTTATGGAGCGCAAACGAGAATTTATATAATTTTTTGCATACTTCCATAGTGTGCGACTCCCACGACATATTATTATCTATATGTAAACCTAAAAATTTAGTTGTCCGTGTCTTGGCTATGTTTTTACCATTATAAATAGGGTTTAGAGATGGAGCTGCTTTACGTTGACTAAATTGCATTACATTGGTTTTGTCTAAGTTTACCTTTAGATTATTATTATCTAACCAGTTAATAGCATCTTTTATACAATTGTTAACTTCATCTTCGTACTTGCCGTTAGTGTCTAGTTCAATGAATATAGTGCTATCATCGGCGAACAGTATCATCGGATGTGTGACCGACTCAGTTATGTCATTTATATAGACCAGAAACAACAGTGGGCCAAGGACACTACCTTGCGGCACTCCGTACCTTATTTTCCTGCGTTCTGACCTATATGTCATTTCCTCTCTGGTTTTCTTACATAGTTGTGTGATCTCGGTGTATTGTTCCCTATTACCCAGATACGATCTTATGAGTTCCAGGGGTCTGCCGCGGATACCGTAGTTGATCAGCTTGGCAAGAAGTATGTCATGGTCTACATAGTCAAAAGCCTTAGTCATATCCATGTAGATAGCACAAGATGCCTTCCTATTATCGAGGCACTCGAGAGCTTTTTTAACTAAATCGTATATGGCTATATTTATAGACGTGTTTTTCCGGAAACCTTTTTGTTCATATATGAGTATTTTATACTTTTCCAGATAATTGTAAATCATGTCATACATGATTTTTTCAAAAACCTTTGAAAATACTGGTAGCAAAGCGACAGGACGGTAGTTACTCGGTATATCTTTGTCACCCTTTTTATGCAAAGGTTTTATTATGGCCGTTTTTAGATTATTGGGATAAACACCTTCGGAGAAACATAGGTTAATAATATGAGATAATGGTACTGCGATTATGCTGCTAACGCATTTTACAACTTTAGTGTTTATGTCATCAAAACCTACACTATTTGTGTTTTTTAGGGATAGTATGGTTTTACGCACATCATCAGGGGTGCTAGGAGTCATAAATAAGGAATTACAGTTCGATTTCATTTTGGTGGTGCAGTACAAGTCATTGTATTTATTACTGTTGGTTTCTATTTCGTCCACAAAGAAGTTATTGAAAGCAGAGACAATATCTAATGGTGTCGTGTAGCATTTACTATGAACATTTAACTTAATAATTGGCTCCTTTGGCATGTTATGTTTTGCTTGAGTAATTATCTGCCAAGTAGCTTTTGATTTATTAGTCGAATTTACTATATAGTTATTATTTTGTGAAAGTTTCGTCATTTTAATAATTTTTTTCAGTCTGTTGGCATATGAACAATATGCATTTTTATTCTCTTGATTATTGTTACGTCGATACAGCCATAATGCCTCTCTCTTTTTTTTACAACACGCCTTTATCCCTTTCGAGATCCATTTAGGCTTGGTTTTAAGACTCCTTTTTACGATTTTGTATGGAAAACAGAGGTCATAAACACATTTAGAAATGTGTAAAAAGTCATTATAAGCTTTATCTACTTCATTCGAGGCTAAAACATCGCCAAAACTCAAACATTTAATATGCCTATTAAATAAATCTAAATTATGTTTATTATAGTCCCTACGCCTAATGCTCCATGACTTTGTTGTGCAAGTTCTATTTACAACACAGAGCAACATTTGTGCAGCATGATCTGATAATGCTAATTCAAACACTTCACTTTTAGCCCCTTTTAAATTATGAGCAAAATTGTCCAGACAAGTCGCACTGCTGCTTCTTGTTACCTGTTTTAGTTCTAATTTTAGATTAAAGCTTATTAATTGAACGTTGAAATCGCGACTTTTTCGAGTCTCTTTTAATACGTCAATATTGAAATCTCCGCATATAATTACTTGCTTATTTTTTTGACCACATGATATATTTAAAATATTTTCAAGTCTTTCGTGGAACGTGTCTAGACAACTTCCAGGCACTCTATATATACAAATAATTATCATATTGTATATATAGAGTGCCTGGAAGTTGTCTAGACACGTGAAGCTTAACTTAAATAAAACTAAAGTAGGTAATCCAATTTAAACCCTACCAAAAATCCCCACTAATGATATCATATAGCTACGATAATGTTAAACTTGAATCCGTTACTTCTGCCACTTTACTAGGTATAGTTCTGGATACCGGTCTGAACTGGAAACCCCACATCCAAAAGGTAGCAAAAAAACTGTCTTCTTTTGTCTACGCTCTCCAGCACCTTAAACGCGTAACAGATTTTCAGTCAGCACTAGCAGCGTATTACGCATACGCCTATTCTGCAATGTCGTACGGTCTTGTTTTGTGGGGACACTGTTCTGAAGTGGATAGGATTTTTGTTTTGCAAAAGAAGTGTATACGAATATTGGCAAAAATAACTCAACTGGAAACATGTCGACCACATTTTATCAAACATCAAATACTAACTCTCACTTCTATGTACATCTTGGAATCGTGCAAGTTTGTTAGGAGCCATGAAGACCTGTTTACACAAATGGTAAATGTCAAAAGGAATGACCGAAACTTAAATAGACTTTACTTGCCCTTTTCTAAATTAAAAATCGTGACGTCTAGCCCTCACTATATGATGATTAAAATATATAACCATATACCAAATTCTATAAAAAACTTAGTTAAATTTACGATATTTAGCAAAGAACTAAAGAAATTCTTAATAAGCAAATGCTTTTACAATGTTAGCGAATTTTTCAATGAAATGTAGTACCTTCAAATACGAGTAGGTACCTATGTAATAATTTTAATTGTCAAATAATTTTATAAATTCAGAAATATATGTAATTTAATTTAATGTAATTAATTATATAATATGTATAGTCGTCCTCTCGCATTTTTGCTGTGCCCTTCCAGGGCGTCACATGTATACCTCTGTATTTTGTTCCATCTGTTGTTTTGTGTAATGTGACATGCAATAAATATTTTGACTTTGACTTTGACTTTGACTTTGATCTACTATGTCTACATTTCGTCGTTTTACGTTCTCAACCCGGTATCTGATTGAATAGTTAGATAGGAAAAGCACTTATGTTCGCTAAAGAATAAAGACTGTTACCCTATCTAACTATTCGATCAGATACGAGTAAAATTATTACTAGCCTTTAAAATGAAAGCAGACGGTCAAAGCGCTAGCAGGTAGTCGTTGACGGAGATGTTGAGTGACCCCTTGTTCCGCAGCTCCTCGTACTGGGCAGAGGCCAAGGAGTCCAGGACCGGTTCGGGGTGCGTGAGTTGCGGTTTCACGCTCTCTTCTTCTGCGACCGCCTCCACTTCAGGAGGAATTCTGGAATAGTGTCGCGCTTTGATCTGAAACCATCAAATACTTAGTTTATGTTCTTGTTACTTAACAAATTTATTAAATAAGCGGAGTAAGAATACATAAGTAGTCAGTTCTGATAGTTGGGCAGTACGGAACGGCCAATAATAGGTACTTTTAACTGTTTGCACATGCCAGAATTATTCAAAGACGCAATTATGAGGGTCTAACTAAAGTTAGTGAATCAAATAAGTAATAAAATAAAAAAACAACCGGAAACTGGTTCATTACATACATTATATACCTACTGTAGAGCACAAATAAAATTTGGTTACTCATAAATTATGAGTCATAATACTTATTTTTGAAAATTCGAAAAGCCTTCGGATATACATATATACAGGTTTTAGGAACTTAGATAAAACACAAACATTTGCCCTGATGCGGGAGTCGACCCCAGGAACGCTAGCTTCGTAGGCATGGTAACTACCAACTACTACTTCGAGCTAACTTAACTTCGAACTTCGATTTTCAAAGTAGGGCCTCAGGCAGGCCTCTTAGAACTGCGCGGATTATTTTGCTAGTAGTACTTTTAAGTAAGTAATACCGTTTTTTCGATTGAAAAAATGACCTTCTGTTGGAGTTTCTTGCGGCGTTCCTTCTCCACAATCATGGTCTTGACCGAAGCGCTAGTAGATACACTCTATATTACCTACGCGTAAAACAGCCCTCATGTGGCCAATTTTCGTCTCTTGTTCTTATGGCTCTTTGCTTTTAATAAATATTTTGAATTTTGCGCGACTACTACCTACAGAGTGGCTTCATGAAATGTAATGTAATCAAGTGTAGGTAAGTACTTACCATATCCATGGTTGACGGTTGGACACCGATGTTCTCCCTAGAGTCCGATCCCTTGGAAATTACCAACGGTTTAGCAAAATTAACATTTTTCTCCTTAATGAGGAATCCATTACCGAACCCTATGCTGTAGAGCACCTCTTTCGCGCGCTTGACCAGAGGAGGCTCTTTGCAGGAGTAAAAAAACAAATGCGCGTCACAAACTAGGGCAACACTCCGTAAGGTCGAACATATAATCTTTTTGACATCGTTATCTGAAACAAAAACAGACCGTTATGTTATGATGAGAAGTTAATTTAAAAAGATTCTGACAAAATTTAATATTTTGGTACGGTCTTTTGTTGCTGACGGTACTATATAAAGTTGCATACAAACTACATGCAAGAGGTAATTTACTTAAGTTTTTCCCCTATACATTCGGAAGATACCCTCTATGAAATTTATATCAGGCAAAATAAACAAAAACAAACGAAGAACTTATAAACTTACTTAAAACTACACTAATCTAACAAACCGCTACCATTGCAGTGGGCGTTGTTCCTAAAATGCTGGGAGCATTGCCACGTTACAGCGCTTTGATATATCTTTAAAAATACGGTGTGCTCCTGGTCCCCACGGTCCTAAAGTTTCGACCCCCAAAAGGCTCAAATATGTAACTTCTATCAAGTTGACTGTATTCGCGCCTTTTGTGGGTTTCCGCTGATTCCGCCGCGAAACCAGTACTTGTTCGGGGAAGGTGTGACGGCGCAAGGGTGTCCATGCAAGTGGCATCCCAAACCAACGGCCGGCCCAAGTTCCACGGAATAAGAGTCATCCCATCAGGTCTTTTACCATTGTCGCGCATGAGACCGTTTGCACAGCACAGTATAAATTAGCTATATTTAGGTATACTGTGCGATTTGGTTCCAAAATAGCCGCGCAATTGGCGGTGGTAAAAGCCCGACGGATGACATCAACATCATCATTCGAAAGTATTTTGAATAACAGTGTTATTCCACCTTACCATAGTTTTTGAAGATGTCGTATTTTCCACCAATTATTATAACTTCTGGAGAGTTTTCACTTTCTGCGAAGGTGTCATTCATCACCGTGATGCAGGTCTCCATAACTTTCCAGATACTCTTTACTTTGCTTAAGTCCACCATTACACAATAGTAGAATTTCCCTTTGCTTGGAATTGAAGCCAGGACGTTGTCCAAGATGTCCAGCTTGCCTCCGTACTCCCAAACGTGGCAAATCGTTTTCTCAACGCTCTGCTTGTTGACTGACTTCCGGCCGAAAGAGTACTCCAGAACTAATGTTTCTCGAGGATTTTCATTTTTTTCAAGAAATGAGGAAAGCATTGTTGATTTCCCCTGAAAATATCAGTTAACCAGAAATGCCAATTAGGTGGAGCAAATGCGTCTACGGGCCAAGTGCGTCAAACTAACAATACCTCCTAAAAAAAACTGGAATTGCGAACCCCCTCCTTTTTTTATGTCGGTCAAAAATATGCATGGTTTGTCGTACCTGCCCCGTTGATACACTTGTCCCACCGGACCCTACTAAAGTTACTTATATCTACCTACAATAGGAACTCGAAAAACTGGTAATAAGTCATAATTTCGGATTTTAGCTTGGACCTTACAGCAGGCATAGCAGTAAGTTGTGTACATAATTGAAGTTAGCTTACCACTGATTTACTTCCCACTAAAAAAATAGTTCGTGAGCTGTCTTCGCTGCCCTCCGACAGGGCCTTGTTAACTACTTGCGAGGCTATTTCAGGAATAGACAACATATTTAAATATGCACTTTCCTATCCAAAACTTTCAGGGTAGTGTTTGATGTTTGTAAATATAGGTAGTCGACTAGTCGCTTAGCAACCAAAAAGACCCGTATTTATAAACTCATCTTGGCTGAGATGCGCGTCACAAGATCCGTCAAAGTAAACGTCAAACCATAGAACACTGTCATTTTTGACACATCTCAAGACGAGCATTAGAGTTGAGATTAGTTTATAAATACGGGTCTGAGTCTCTACTTTGAAAATCGAAGTAACGTTAGCTCCATTCCTGTCATTCGTCATTCGAGCCTAAATTCGAGAGGGAGCTAACGTAACTCCGAACATCGATTTTCAAAGTAGGGCCCCTGGCCTGGATATGTTGGCCCTTGGTTACGATTTTAAGCTCTGACTGACCGTAAATAAGGTTAATTTTCATTTAGGGTAGTGTCATGCGCAGTTTCACTTCGGTAATTGTATCTAATTGACACAGGTGGTCTGGCTTTCGATTCATCGCGCTTGGTATCTAGCTCCTGTCTTCGCTTATCTTCAAAAGCTTAACTAGGTCACTCTAACCGATTTACAGCTAGAGACTTCCATTTGGAGGGCTCGATTTCACACCTCTTCATGTGCCTTTTCACATGTTTGAACATGATTATATTGTGAGCGGCGGCTCAGTGCCGGATTAAGCTCATAGAGACAAACTAAACTGTGGTTGTAACCACGGTGCAGTTTATAATCATCTGTAAAAAAAAAAACGCTCGGCCTGTAGCATTTGCTGCTCTTGCTTTATGGCTAATTCAGCACTGGTTGCCTCAACTCAATTCTCATACAGCGCGATAGCTCTTAGGTGCTTAGGGTTTGTACTTGTTCCTCACTCTCTCATACACGCGTATTAAGTGAGAGAGAATTGCAAACCCGAAGCACCTTTAAAGTGCTCACAGACTGTAATTAACTGGCTAGACTCGAGGGTCGCTTTGTTGTGACCCTAGTCAAAATAGTTTGGTTTTGTAGTAAACATTATAATATCTGCTTAGACTGGAGCAAACTGCGTTTTAAATAGTTACTTATATTTGAAAACACTGCAGGTATTTACTCTATGACAGTTATTTATCATATTGAGATGGAACCTTAACAAAAGGATATTTTAGAGGAAAACCCTAATTAATTTCGTGTTTATTTTTTAATTTCATTCTATTCTATTGGTTACATTAGTAGATTACACATCATAATAAATGCATGATAGAATTAAACACTCTTAAAATAAGCTACTAAAGGTTATACAATAGTTACATGTTACGCTACATTGCTACAAGATATTATCATGTTAAAATGTCTAAGCACACACAAGCTGCTTGCCCTCAGTAGAGAAGAATACTATAATATTATAAGATCTAAGCAATTTGCAACTCTAGGTAGCTATTTAAAATCCCCACAAAAGATCTTCTTCAAAATTACCATATGCTTATCGTTTAGGAACAAATAAACTATTAATATTGATTATAGAATAAGAAAATCTTATCTAACTCCTCTGCATGCCTTGCCAGAATTTTACTCATCCAGTAGATTTTGATATTCTATTTCTTTGTACAAGATATCTTGGTTCAGAGTCTGGAGAATGTCTTGGAAGCGTTGGCGCAGGGTCATGTTCTCCATTCCTGCTATTTCATGCTGGGTGCGCTGGCGGCGCTGCTTCAGCTCCTCCAGCTCTTCACTGAGCTGCTGCAGCTTAAAGCTCTGGTCACCCTTGTCCTTAGGCTGCAAATAGTCCTCTACTGAATACTGCTCACTGGTTATGGTGCTGGGCAAATTAGAGGTGTCTCTCTGCCGACTTGGCCCAGGCTCTGATAAATTCATCATTCCCTGAGAGCTGAACATTTCTGACTTGAATTGAGTAGCCAAGTTGCTTCCCTTGAAATCACTTGTTCCATAGATAGAGTTGGTGTCAGAAAGGTGATCATCATATGTACTAGACAATCTGTCATCAATGTCTACGTTAACATTGTCATCTTCAGCATCACTGTCACTAACAGCACCACCAAATATATCTTCAACCTTGGACGAAGAGTTTCCAGCTTCTGGCTTGATGTTTTGTTCCTTCTTGGTTTTAAACTTCTCTTGTTTGGTTGAAGTAGAAGGCTCATGTTTTGGATCATCCTCCTCCTGGATCACCTCCCAAGTAACACTTACAGCTTCATTGTCAGCCCTTAACAGCCGTTTGACTTCTTTTTCAATTTCTGGTGCTTCCATACACTTCTTACGCAAGGTCTTCCTGAAACGCCTGCGTCTTATGTTTTTAGTTGGTGGTGTGATGCCATGGGGATAGAGGTATTTCTTGTCAACTTTAAGGGGATCCTTTTTCTTCTTCGGAGACTCTTCCTCCGTAGGCACAGGGTCAGGCTCTTCCTTGCATATCATCAGCTGACAAATATCTGCGGTTTTGTAAACGTTCTTCCTGTCGATCGTCTTTAGCGATTCTAATATAGTCGGCAAATCTAGGATCTTTGCATGTAACAGCCAGTGATCTAAGCGAACTTCTCCGTGGCGCATGTCATTTTCCAACTGAATTGTTAGCCTGTTTTTAAAATTGTCTCCCGATTTTAAAAGTTCACGCAAGGCTTTGGCTGGTTCCGTAGGTAATCTCATTATAAATTGAGATTCCAATTCTACGGGATAATCTGCCTCACGTCTATTCATTTTTATTGCCAAACCGACAAAGAATCACAGTAATTTCTATTTCGAGATATCGATTTATGCCAGCCCAATGGATTCCTGTCGCACGCGTATAAGTAATTGCAAGTAATTATTTACGCATTGGTACGCACGCAATTGATGAATTGACACAAACGGGGAAACCCGATAAACTCACATAAATTATAAAGAAGTATTCTTTAAATTGAGCCGTAGCTATTGATTCCGATATTTCCGACACAAGCTGTGGATACGCGTTGGATGCTGCGTACGGATAACCACAGATTGTAAGTAAGGGCATGTCCGGATTGCTAATCAATGTTAAAAGCCACAGATTATAAATTATGTATGTGATGTGTGTGACCAAGGATTATAAAGGTACTCAGTCCAGTTTAAGTAATTGGTCCTTGGATGTGACACATGAGCAATGAATGAAACAAAAGTAGGTATCCTATTTGCCACCTATTTGCTATGAAACCAAGGTGGGTCATGTTGCGGCCACATTGAAACCGATATAACTGAAACGGTATTTTAAAGGCCAATATTTTTAACAGGCGATGATAATATCCAATATCCACAGATTAGGGTAAAAGGGCAACGACATCATAGTTAAGAGTGTATTGTGTGCCGACTAGGTGCGTTACATAAAATAGAATGTGCGACAAAAACCAAATAAAAGAATACGAGGCGGATGGCAACAATGACTAAGTATTTTATGGACGTGGCATACCTACGTAAGTGTCACTATAAAAGGGGTGAGAGACGGTCGAGCTTTAAAACCACGATCTTAAAGTTCTCGAACTTACTCGGCTCGCATCGGTGACAGAAGCACGAGCTGTAAAGTCGGGATCCTAAAGTTCGCGAACTTACTCGGCTCGCGTCAGTAACACAGGTTGAAGTTTGCTCACACTTCAAACGCAAAATGTTGTCGAAATGTTGTGATCATATTACATACTTACAAATCTCTTTCACTTCTTCCACATTCATACATCGAGTCATGCACGCACGTCGGTTTCGGGTACCTATTTAAGATTCGGCCAAATGAACGTGAAAGAGATTTGTCAGGATCGTTGCAAGTGGAAAGAAGTGGTGTCTGCCTACCCCTTAGGGAATCAGGCGTGGTTTAATGTATGTAATTATTTACATAGGTACTTACATACATACATACACTCAGGCCCATTCCCAGAATGGGGTAGGCAGAGCTACAGAATTACATACTAACAACCCTAAAAAAGCTTGTCTTATTTTTGTACACTTCTTTTTTTTTATATCATGTCACATTCTGAAAATCACTCATTTTAGGATTTCTGAACCAAAATAAACAATGAACGCAACACAATTATGTCAATCGCCTAACCCACAGACTGCCGAAAGATCATGGCTCGCTACTCGCGGCTGTGATAGACGTACGAGCCAAGACGGGCTACGAGCAAAATAATGCATCGCCGACGAACTTACTCGGCGTTTTTTAAGTATATACGCGTACTTCTGATGACACACGGGTGAGTAAGCTCGCTAGTCACAAGTACGCGTACTTACTCGTTCGTCTTTCACCCCTTTAAGAAAATCTAAGATCCTAGACTGTAATAGTGTAAACCGCCCTTTATTTTTAGCCCTTTTTTTTTTTTTGCTTTATTTTTTTTCTCTTGTCTATCGATTGCTAACTTATCTGTGGTATTGTATACGAATAGAAAAACACTTATATGATAGATACGTATTGTATGAAAATACCACACTAGGTTTACTGTTAAATGAAGTGGAATTGCGTTACATTTGGTTGCAACATAATTGAGGATTGTGTTGTAAATTTCGGAAAGAAGTGCTTGTTGTGAAGTGCATATAAATGACTGTATCGTCACCTACATTATGGTTTGTATTACGTTTTAGGGGATAAATGAAAAAGTCGCAATTGTCACCTTCACTCTTGCCCTTAGAATCTTGTATTTGTTATGCTTAATTAAAACTAAGATTGGTTAAATCATATTTTTTTTGTCTAAATATAAAATAACTCTCTTTAACATTGTAAGTAATTATTTTCTATTGATTGAAGGAAGAGAAAGGCTTCCTTGTTGTACGCCGTAACCTACTTTTAAATGCATTTATCCGATGCAAATACATATTATTTGCGTATTTTTTCTATTGTTCCGTTTTATTTTGCTATTCCAACCCATACGAATCAAAACGTTAATAACACTTATTTTTGTTTTTTTTATATTGTCTGATTTTTAGTGTAGCAATTACTACCGTTTGTTTTTTTTGTAAACTTTTGTAAGATTTCAATTGTAACTAAGATGGCTTAGTTAATAACTGGTGATTGTTGTGCTTGTGAAGATGTCGGAAGTGGATCCGGAGACTCTGCTGGAGTGGCTGCTGACGGGGCAGGGCGATGAGCGCGACATGCAGCTCATTGCCCTGGAGCAGCTTTGCATGCTGCTCCTAATGTCTGACAATGTTGACAGGTGTTTTGAAAGGTATCCATCAAGTTGTCGCAACCAAATGTATTATTAATGCATTCATTAATGTCTTTTTGGAACTAAATTGCTTTAAAATCAACAGTATCACAGTTAATGATACTAAATTTAATGACATTTCCTTATTAATGTAGAAACTCTATGAAAGTATTTTTTTTTTAACATAAAGGGTAGGCATAAAGTTTACCTCCTATGTCAAAAAAAAGAGTTCATGTTATTTATTGAAACATGACATCTTTTTTGATTTGATTTTCCTCTTCATTCATACAATCTTATTACTTCTGTTTAAGCTGTCCACCAAGAACATTTATACCTGCGTTGTGTAAAATATTCCTGGATGAGAGTGCACCTGACAATGTGCTTGAGGTCACTGCGCGGGCTCTCACATACTATCTGGATGTATCGGGTAATTTGAAGTCCAAACTGTATTATTGATGTAAATAAATTATAATGAGATATAATTCAGTGGTAACAGTAAACTAATTTATGCAGTCAAAGATGAAATTGTTCAGTATTTACATATTAACATTTTATTCCAGTCCCGAAAATAAAAATAAAATAAAATACACGTTCTAGTCAAATAAAATGATTCTGCATGCACTAGAAAATGTTCATTCTATAAGTAAATAATGTAATGGAATCAATTAATACAATCGATTTATCGTGGAAAAAATAATAATTTGTCAACAAGAAAGACTTTATATTTCGATTCTATTGTATTAAATTTTATTCATTTATTACTATACAATTTTAGCAGCGGAATGTACGAGGCGGATTGTTGCTATTGAGGGAGCGGTGAAGGCCATCTGCAGCAGACTGCTAACTGTAGATCCTAATAACCGTACTAGTAAGGATCTCGCTGAACAATGCATAAAAGTAAGTGTGTGTGATTAAGTGAGCTTACTTTAGTTATATCTATTCAAAGTACGTAATGAGGGGTAGTAATTAAAATAAGGGTAAAACTGTCCTATTTCTGGCACCCTACCAATTTTTAAATTTAATGAGTTTAAATTTTGAGTTTATTGGCACCAAGTACTTTATTTCAAGTCAAGTAAATAGAGGCAGGTATTCAGAAATCATTCATGCTTTGACATAGCCTTAGTCCTTATTATTTTGGAAAAGTTCCGTACGTGCACACAGGTTAGGCCCGCAGCGCAGACTGACTGAAAGATGATGACTTTTTTTGGCATAATTGAGCCAGGAGCAATCTATCGACCAATAAAATAAATAAATATAAATATAAGGGGACAATCTCACACCAATTGACCTAGTCCCAAACTAAGCTCTAGGCTTGTACTATGGGTACTAGACAACGATATAAATACTTATATTGAGAAATAAATACATAAATACAAAGAAAACATCCATGACTCAGGAACAAATTTTCGCGCTCATCACACAAATATCTGCCCTTACCGGGATTCGAACCCAGGACCACTAGCTTCGTAGGCAGGGTCACTACCCACTAGGCCAGTGTGTCGTCAACCAATGAAACTGACCATTGAATGTTCTCTGGCAGGTGCTGGAGCTGGTGTGCACGCGCGAGGCGGGCGCCGTGTGGGAGGGCGGCGGGCTGCCCGCCGTGCTGCATTTTATCATGCACCACGGCACCGCCGTGCACAAGGACACGCTGCACTCTGCCATGGCTGTTGTTTCTAGGTGAGTTTTTTTATGTTGTATCTTTTAGTTTTAATAAAAACCGGGCAAGTACCGAGGGTTTCGTACCGCTTCACAGTAGGTACAGTCACAAGATTAAATTTTGTACCCACATTCTACAACAATAAGGTAGAGTTTCCTAAAAGTTACATATGACTTGACATCTCTAATGACATCGACGACTTCAAGTTTTTTTTTAAATGGGTCCCAAATTAACGCTCTTGACCGTATTATTAAGAAAAGAAAACCTGCTGTCTATTATGGTTCAGAAGATACAATTCTTTAAAGTTATTGCGGACGGAAAGCGTACACATGTTAATTGTTGGTAGCCTTTCGGGTATGGAACTCTAAAATGCTACTGCATTTTTCGAACACTGCAAACATTATCTTAAAACAGTTTTATTTACTTAATGAACCTCATAAATATAAACGAATGTAGGGTACACGTTTTCACTAAAATGTGTACCCCAATTAAGAACTGAAATTAAGGAACTTTAACTAGGCAGTTTCGTGAAGAAAATTAGTCGTACATTGCGGCCGTCAACAAAAGCATCTGCAATATAGTGTGAAAAACTGGGACTGGTACCAGGACCGCAGTAGCTTCGAGAAGATGAACTGTGAACTGGTATGGTGTGTTGGCAGGGTGTGCGGCAAGATGGAGCCGGGCGACGCGCGCGTGGGGGACGCGGTGTCGTCGCTGTCGGCGCTGCTGCAGCACGGGGACGCGCGCGTGGCGGACGCGGCGCTGCGCTGCTTCGCCTCGCTCGCGGACCGGTTCGCGCGCGCGCAGGCCGACCCCGCGCCGCTCGCCGAGCACGGTGAGTACCGCCTCGGACCTCACTATCTTCTTTTTAATTTTTGTGTACCTGATAGTAAGATCATCGCAACCCATTAACACCCGCAACACCAGAGGCCAGAGGAATCATAAGTCGGCCTTTAAGAAAAGAGTTGGCTCGTTTTCTGAAGCCGTATTTGTTCGGAAATACAGACGCGAATATAATAGATAAGGTGGGTGGCACTTTTCGTATTTTCTCTCGTATCTATTTAGCATCACTATACACACACTAAAATGAAACCGTAGAGTGAAAAAAGTTCTATAATGAGCGTTGCCTTGGTAATAACAGTTGTATAATATTTATTATAGCATTGTTATTACCATGGTTACGCGCATAAACTGGAGTTTTAAAAGAAATAATAATTGAAAAAAGATTGATAACACTAATTAGTTCGGCTGTTTTGCAATATGGCAATGTGGTATGAATGGATTTTGGATGGATGCATTAGCTCTTAAGGTACTCGTGCCTGTTATTACAGCGTTCGCAAGCTCGCGCTCTAACCTCGGCACACGTACCGAAGCTTCATTATGTAACAGTTACATAAATAACTATTGTAATAATATTCGTTGTAGAGGCCGGAAAGTAGGCAATAAACAAATTCGTTATATGATCGGTTTGTGCGTAGGCCTCACGGAAGAGCTGGTGCGGCGGCTGGCCGGCGCGGAGAGCGGCGACGACAAGTGCCTGGCGCCGTCCGTGTCCACCACCGTCAGCCTGCTGTCCACGCTGTGCCGCGGCTCGCAGCAGATCACACACGTGAGTGTTGTAGGTTATAGGTTAGAACGGGTTAATTTTCCGCCTTCAAAGACTTCATTTATGCAACTATTTTGCGTGCTGGGTTGCTGGCACTACTCTTGCCAACCCTGGCAGACCCTTGATGTTTTTTTTTTTATTTTTTTTTATGTCATAGAGAAGACCTTCGAGCACACAGGCCACCTGATGGTAAGTGGAAACTGTGACCCATAGACATTCGCATTCACAGGACTGCGATGCAATCCTAAGACTGCAAATGCGTTGCCAACCCTGAGGACTAAGATGGAATGCCTCTATGCTAGTGATTTCACCGGCTGTCTTATCCCCAAACCGGAACACAACAATGCGAACACTGCTGTTTGGCGGTAGGTTAATGGATAAGATGGTGGTAGCGATACGGACGGGCCCTGCACAAGGTCCTACCACCCGCCATGCCATGCCATGTTCCCGACGGCTCCTGGTATCGACCTCGGCGTTCCGAGGTGACGTGCCCGATGTGTTGCCACGTCAAAGCATTCCTCCGCTGTCATACAGCTTATTAAGTGGGCAGACAGCCAAAAAAATTTAGGAACTTATGGACTAGATGTTTTCAGATGACACTTGATAATACGGCTTCAGTAAGACTTCTCGTTCCCCAGGACCTGGTGCGGCTGGAGCTGTGCGCCGCCATCGAGGCGGCGGTGCAGGCGGACGAGCGCTGGTGCCTGGAGTGCATGCGGCTCGTGGACCTGCTCCTCGTGCTGCTCTGCGAGGGCCGCCACGCCATTCAGACGTCAGTATCACACGCACATCTGACATAACGAACCTTATTAAAAAAGCA
>OZ014447.1:17427060-17451408 GCA_963966035.1 Acleris laterana
CAAAACAAAAACAGATATACTGTTTTTATTTTGTGGCGCTTTTGTATATAACCAGCGATTGGTTTTCGCGATAATCATACTAATTTTGACGCTATGGGGACGCTCTTAATTTTACTTTTTTTTGTATTTTACAAAATCCGTCGTACTACACATTCTGTCAAAAAACACCTGTCTATTACAGTTCAAAAGATCAAAAAAAGAGATAGCGACTCTTTGGAGTAAGGGCAGACTGACCTTTAGGTACGAAACCCTAAAAATGCATATACAGTATTCCCAGCTTCTGAATAGCTGGCTGGCTATCGCTATCACGCTTGCACTTGCAGCTGTCAGTATATTTGAGTGGGGTCTCTATTGACTGCCATAATTATTTTTAGTCATAATGTGTGTTAAGTCATAATTTTCGCAAGCCATAATGCATATTTCTCAGGACACGGTTATTTTATCAGGATTTTTATAAAACTAACCTAACCTAACCTAACTAATCTACACGATAACCGTTTATTACCCATTCTGTCAAAAAAAACCTGTCTATTACAGTTCAAAAGATCAAAAAAAGAGATAACGACTCTTTGGAGTAAGGGCAGACGGACCTTTAGGTGGGTCATACACAATCACAAAAACAAAAGTTGTCTCTCCTGTGGTCAATAGTTAAGGGCTCGTGTGCATATAAGTTATGTTTTTATTTGATAGGACTAAAGCAGACGTGACGCCGTTTAAGCGGATGTGGGTTCAGTGAGAAAATTAGGCCTTAACACGTTAACTTCGGGTATGTCCACAGGAAAGACGGGAACCTAAATCTGTGTATGACCCAGGTACGAAACCCTAAAAATAGATATACAGTATCACCAGCTTCTGAATAGCTGGCTGGCTATCGCTATCACGCTTGCACTTGCAGCTGTCAGTATATTTATCACTCGAGTGTCATAGAAAAACAAAGATTGCCGATCGCTATTAAGAAAATGGTAGCACTGCATGTATTTCACTGAGTGAAAACCAAGAACACGCTTATATTATGCATTATCAGGGCCGGTGTGGTAGCCGGATTAGAATAGTGCCACTCCGTATCTTTCCGTGGGTAAAAGCCGACTAAGGTAATAAAAGCGTGTAGTACTGTTAGGCGATGGGCTTGCAACCTGTCACTAATACACTGGTAAACATCTTCGCTTAAGTATGCAAAATGTGGTTAGAGAATTATCAAAAGTTTTTATAGTTGTTGGAAGTTATGTAGCTCCGCCTACCCCACTCTGGGAATAAAGGCGTGAGTTTATGTATGTATGTATGTATGTATGTTATCAGTGCAGTAGCAGTGCCCGTGCCCGCGTTATAGAATATCGCTATACAGTTTGAGTAGCCAGCGATAAGGTAAAACAATGGCGACAATCCCCGTTTTGGCCCGTTCATTTGTTTTATGCCTTTGTCTACTCGAACCTCGCTTTGCCGTTTGGCGTAAGCGGTTTGCTGCATGGAATGAATGGCTATTCGAAAGAGCTTATCGGCAAGTGCAGACAATAAAGGGATACAATTTGTGACCAGCTTAGGTCCAAAGTCAATCTGACATTCTACAGCAATAAGGTTAAGTTTCCTATAAGTTAAAAATGAATTGGGATCTCCAATGACATTGACGACTTCAAGCATATTTTTTTGACCCAAATTAACGTTCGTGACCGCACTTTGGTATTAATTCCGAGACAATGTCAAAGTGACACTGTACATACATACATACATTAAATCACGCCTGTTTCCCAGAGGGATAGGCAGAGACCACTTCTTTCCACTTACTACGATCTTGACAAATTTCTTTCGCTTCTTCCACATTCATACATCGAGTCATGCACGCACGTCGGTTTCGGGTAGGTACTTAAGATTCGGCCCTTTTCCAGTATGCCTCCTATTTGACTCGAAAAAGTACGCCTAGGCGGCCCCTTCCGACCCGTCCCACTCACTATCGATGTGTAGCGGTCCGTGCAGTTCTTTGAAAAGAAGTGCCTGGCCTGGGTGTCTTGGCGACTGCTGCGGTGGCCAGGTCGTCCGATGTGGGACAGTAGACCACCTCCTCGTACCCGTTGCCAGCCATCTTGGCTTGTATGGTCATGGCTCTCATTTGGATAAATTCCACCATGCGACTCTCTTTTCCTTCAAAGCAATTGCACATAACGATAAGCATTCGCTTAATTGTTTGGTTTTGTACAAGTTTAAAATTCTGTATTCAATATCCATATTTTGTCCACAAGCAAAGTTAGGTATTACTCTTTGTTTACTATTTTGTAGCTTTCTGTTGCCGAGCAACCGTACCGAAAGACATAACAACATAAACCTGTACAGCATGTAGGATCATGCTCAGTGTAGGGGTTCCGTCGCTGTTACTAAAACAATAAACTATTTCGAAAAATTAAAAGATTTAGCTGATTTTCACTTTTTTATTTAAAGTACGTCTGTGTACATAGTACCTACTGTTAGGCGATGGGCTTGCAACCTGTCACTAATACACTGGTAAACATCTTCACCTAAGTGTGCAAAATGTGGTTACAGAATTATCAAAAAGTTTTTATAGTTGTTGGAAATTCCTGTAGCTCTGCCAACCCCTCTCTGGGAATAAAGGCGTGAGTTCATGTGTTATGTGTGTATTTTCAGTACGAAGGCATAAATAATTAAAGCGCTTCTAACTCGAGCAAAAAATTAATGGATTCTACTAAGTTGTGATAAGTAGGTAAGTAGTATTTCTTTCAAATTCGTCAATTTCCTTAAAAGGATTTTAGAGAAATCAATATGATTGTTTAAGTACCTACTGCTTATTATGCTTCTTTAAACACATTTCGTTGCATGGACGCCCTTAGCTAGATACATTTTGGCGCGGCCCATTGCCTTCGGTTCCGAATTAAAGCGTTAACGATGGCCGCCGGGCGTCAGCTGTTTTATGAGATGAAAAATTATTCTATCCCTTCATGTATAGCGGAAAAGTGTCGGACAGACATGGTAAACCTTTTAAAAACGTTATTTTCTCAATTAGAAATTAGGACGCTTTTTCTCTTAACGAAATGTCAATGCGAAAGTGACAGGATGGAAGGTGGAAGGGAACTAAAATAAAATACTTTAGCAACCTAGCAGATTTGAACTTAGCTATTGGAAGTACCAAATATCTACTTACTTACTTACTTTTGCGGGTGGTAGGACCTTGTGCAGGGTCCTTCCGGATCGCTACCACCGTCTTATCCATTAACCTACCGCCAAACAGCAGTGTCCGCATTGTTGTGTTCCGGTTTGGGGATAAGACAGCCGGTGAAATGACTAGCATAGAGGCATTCCATCTTAGTCCTCAGGGTTTGCAACGCATTTGCATTCTTAGGATTGCTCTGCAGTCTTGTGAATGCGAATGTCTATGGGTCACAGTTTCCACTTACCATCAGGTGGCCTGTGTGCTCGTTTGTCATCTCGATGCCATAAAAAAAAACAAAAAAAACAACAAATTTACCACCTGCAACATATTAAATATTATCGTACAAACTAAAAACTTTAGTATGCACAATCAAAGAGCTTCGTTACTAGGTACTTAATTTCACTTTTTTCAGCAAAAGCTTGTTGTCAACCCCTGCTTGTTCGCTGTACTGTGTGGCTATAAAAGCTGAAACTTTTAAAAATATGTCCATTGAGTTTCAAGCAACCGCCGCGTTCATCTCTACCATGCTCGTGAGAGTTATAATTCTGTTGATATCCTTCACGCAGATCTTGGCGGGCGAATCCTGGCGGAAGCCCGGCTGTCATAGAATGGGTCTGTTTATATTTGTCCAACTTATAATTACATAATGACGCAGTAATTAATGTAGATTAATGAAAACATCTGAACATCCAAAATTTTACATTAATAATGTCATGTCATGGCACACTACTTATATTGTAAGGGCCTGCCCCCGGAGTCCCATAACGTAAGATCGCACTAGATACTTGGTAATTCTGTAGCTCTGCCTACCCCGTCTGGGAATGAAGGCATGAGTCTATGTATGTAGTTATTTTTCGAAAATCACTAGCGTTATCGTTGTGCACTTGTCTAGAACCCCAGTTTAAACTCTTAACTTATCCTAAAATTCTGCCCGCTGGTACTTTCGTTCGTATGTAGAAGTGAAGTGGAGTATAATATAACGTGGAGGAGTCAAGTCTCCTTGAAGGAATCCAGTTCGTCAAGCTGTTCTAATTTGACAATAATTCAGATGATTTGGTTTAGTCATCCTATTACCAGGAGTTCAGAATCTGTAAGGGTTCTGCTCCGAACTGGCTGGTCAAACAGATGTTAATATAAAATGGTATTTTCAGGGCACACCAGGAACATCAGCATCCCGGACTGCGTGGAGTTCAAGATCACGACGAACGCGTGCCGCGGCTACTGCGAGTCCTGGGCGCTGCCCAGCATCATGCTGGGGTTCAAGCGGCACCCCGTCACCTCGCTGGGGCAGTGCTGCAACATCATGGAGTCTGAGGACGTACGTGAAGTACTAGCTGTACCGTGCTGTAGATGATTCGATGGAGCAGTACCCTTACAATGAGTTAAAATTACCGTATTCGCTAGCGAGTCGAATGCTGTGTCCCTCGCACTCTTAAGAATACGACCTTAGTGACTACGAACCTTTTTATACCGCGACTGTATTTGACCTTGACAACCCTTGTAAGTCGGGCCAAGACTGAAACATAGACGTTCCTCTTCACTATTATATTTTAATCCAGAAACACTGTCGAACGAATCTGTCGAATTATGGTTGTATTATTTAAGCATGATTACCCGGGTAGTGTGACGCCATTATTTTATCAAAACTACTATAAGTCAAAAAGTCATATCAACAATTTGTTAGAGTTGTTGGTAATTCTGTAGCTCTACCTACCCCAGTCTGGAAGTGAAGGCATGTGTTTATTGTTTATGCATGTCATATCTCGCGCCTTGATGTACGTCCTTGGTTCAAGTACGTGCGTCCATGGTCCAAGTACCTACGCCGAAAACGTGACACATTCCGATGTAATGTAACGTACACACAACAACACACCTAACTAGATAACCATTAAAGACGGAGCAGAGAGAAAAAGAAAGAGATGTATATATGTGTATTATGTCAACAACATTCGATTCTAGTGCGACTCTCTTTCACGCAATATTTCAGATTTCTGAAGTGTATAGCTAGATGTGTTGCTGTGTGTACCTATATCTGTAAAAATTCGCTAACGAACGAGCTCGCCTGCAAATTGTTTAAGAGAACATAGCTGATTGCCTTCTTTGTTTCAGGTCCCAGTCACAGTCCAATGTATAGACGGAGACCGAAACTTAATATTCAAGTCGGCGGTATCCTGCGCATGCTATCATTGTCAAAAAGAATAAATACAGAGAACAGTGCGATAGCTCTTAGAAGGTGCTTCGGGTTTTGTACTTGTCTCTCAATCGCTCTCATACGCTCTTATCAAGGCTGAGTGAGAGGGAAATACAAACCTGAAGCACATTTTAAATGCTACAGACTGTACAGACTAACGGCCGCATTCACAGACAGTTAAGATTTTTCATACACCAATTTTGAAAAAGGAACGATTTGTCATTGTCTCCAGAAATGTCTTCGAATACGGCGGTTTGTTAAAGTTATTTAAGTTAAGGTTAAAACGGCTCTAAAAATACCTACAGTCATCGGCAATTATGTAATATTCCACATTAGTATTACAAATAAATAACTGAAACTTGCTAGTTGCATAAAAGCGAGTCAGGATTTTTCAGCCCTATGTTAAATAATACTTCTGCTGGGGACTGTACGCGTTAATTTAATTATAAGCAGTATAAATTAGAAATGTAACAACAAGTGCAATGTAGATACCTTGAAGGTACTAACTTACACCGTTGTCTTATTTGAGTGTGACATTATTGTAACTTGCGATGTGTACCTACTTACTTAGATGATAAAGAAACGTATTGACTAAATGTTTTATAATTAAACATATCGAGAATTAATGTGTGTTATTTAATTTAGAGCTGTACCGCAGCTGGGTGACATCGAACACGTTATCTACAGTCAACTACAAAGAGATGTATTCATTTTTGACCTTATAACAAGGCAATACGATAAAAAAGTGGATACATCTCTTTGTAGATAACGTGTTCGATGCACTTAGTACAGTCAAGGTAAAAATAAATATCCGCACAAAGTTGCGAAAATATGCCATAGATCTTATTGCCAGCTACGGTTCACTCTTGATTTGTGTTACATGTAATATACATCTATACCTACTAATATTATAAAGCTGAAGAGTTTGTTTGTTTGCTTGAACGCGCTAATCTCGGGAACTACTGGTCCGATTTGAAAAAATATTTCAGTGTTATATAGCCCATTTATCGAGGAAGGCTATTAGGCTAAGCGAAGCGAGGGCGGGTCGCTAGTATGTATATAAAATAGTACCGTGACTGAGTGACTGGGATTCCGGTAACCTTCGGGGAGGGAAGATGGCCGGTTGAAAGATGTCCGGCTTTTACTTTTGATTTATTCTGTTTACCTTACTGATTTACTCCACTCACTTGACACTGGCGAAATGACTGCGGAATATCGCGGTGGACCGCCATTAATAAAAAAAGAAGAAGACGACTGACTGACTGGCTGACAGACCACGCACAGCCTTAAACGCTGGACCTAGGGACTTAAAAGGAGAGGAGAGGAGATTTGGTTGCGTGCGTAGTAGGTATGACTTAAAGGTTGGTAAACGAACCCAATAGGCCAATAGACACCGGTAAAGTAGAATTGGTAGGTCCTATACACTAAAAAATACGTACAAACCACGTACCACGTACGTACGTACTTTTTGAAGTCGGTTGAAAACAAGTTACAGGTACCTACTAAGGCCACGAGTGTGTGTGGTCTCTTCTAAACCTAGTTAGAAATATGCCTAGATACTTAGAATGTCGAACATCATTTTCTGCCTGTTCTCTTTGTGTTTGAATTTTTTCAGGAACCATGCATTTAATTTGTGGTTATAACTCGTTAAAACGCTAGAAATACGTCGATATTTTTTACACCATCCACCTGCCTGATGTATTGTTTTTTTTTTTGTTGCTATCAAACTATTTGAGTTAAAAAAAATACTCACTTAAAATGATAAAGTTTCTGACTCTTCTTTTATAGAAAAATAAACTTAAAAGAGGATTATCTCGAAAATCGTTTATTTTTCCATTATGGATAGGATCAAAATGATTGCAAATGCAAATGTGTAATCGATGATTTGTTTAAATATCCCTTTTTTATTTAGCCACCTGTTTTCATTATTACTTTCTCAACGTGATGAAAAGAGATGAAAATTTCGCGATGGGTTTCTCTTTCGGTTACACTTTTTTCCAGCAATAGTCAGTCCAGTTAGAGTAAAAAAAAAAGGTTCTTGGTTTTATATGGCAATTTTTATGCTGTCAAGTTGACGTTTCGTCTCAACGTTTCGTTTTATTCGTCATTTCATTCGACTGCTGTCATGTCATGTTCTTGCTTGATTCGGCAGTGATACCATGAGTCTATTAAATTACGGTCATGTAGTTTGTAGATGATAGTCTACAACTAAAACAGTCGCATCATAAATCAAGTTATTGGTGTAAAAACAAAGATGTTATGGAGGACAATATTACACGTAAGAAGACGCCAACTTGGCAGAACTGTGTTCACTGTCCCAATCTTCTGTTCAGTACAACCACGGAATTCGAAAGGTTTTTAGCATACTTGTGTAGGTAAATAATTCACTATCTTACTTTACGTGTATTGTATTTTTCGTATATTTTTACAGACACATTCAAGAGAAGCACAGTATTAAGGAAGGATCCATTATCTTATGTCAATATGGGCCGAATGGAATTTGTGCCACACTCCAATTTGGTGATTTACGAAAAGCAGGATTCAAGTATCACGTAAGGGAATACCATCTTTTTGCTAAGGACAGTGAAGAAGATGATTGGACCTTTTATTCATCATCCCAAAATCTCCCAGCAGTATTAAATGATCCCAACAGGGGCAAACAGAGTAACTTTTTTACCAAAATATGGGGCGACAGTTTTGTGGAAAAAGTAGAGATACATCCTAGCCCATATCTGCCTGAAATTACATTACTTCACTTTGAAGCATATTGCAAAAGGATTGTTAGGAGATTTAGAAGGCACTGCAAGTTGCGAGACAATGTCCCAGCCAAAGTGAAGACACCTGTGGTTGAGACAGCTTGTGAGGTTCCTGAAATTTTCTATGAACCGTCTTTAGAGCTACATGATCCAAATGTGTTCAGCAAGGTATTCCCAAATTTAGTTGATGCCCAAGATACTAATACCGCTGTCCGGTCACTGCAGGAGACATTAAGCACATACCTCGATTTCATAGAGATGAAGATATCCAAACAAGTAGCACAGAAATCTGATGCATTCTTCCATGCTATGCTTTCTCATGATACCATAATGGAACAGATGGCCCGTGCTGTCAAGACTGTCAGATCAACTAGAAGTAATATTGGTGTGGTTAAAAATAATCTGACACAATTGCCTTTGAAACTGGTAAGTCTTACAAGAACCAACCGTAACCTCGGTAATGTGCATGAACTCCTGAAGCTGATAGGGACGGTGCAACAAACCCAGCCCATGATCCAACTTCTATTGAGCACCTCGGATTACGTGGCTGCGTTAGACTTGATCAGTTCCACACAAAAAGTTTTGTCAACACAGCTTGCTAGAATTCAGGCGTTCCGACACCTGTCCCCACAGTTGACAGAAATGAAGCGATTAATTCATAAAATGCTTAGCAATGAATTCCAAAGATTTATAGTGATTGATTTAAATAGACCTCCCTCTGATCTTGCAGATATTCCTGAGAGGGATAAAATAGTATCTATTGTCTCTGGAATTCTAAGGTTAAAAGAATTTGACTTCATAGATACATTCAAAACTGAAGCTATGACTACAATACAGGCTACAATCAAGCAATGTGTTATAGAGATTGTATCAGAAAGAGATGGTAACACAGAGGTTGTTCTCAGAGGGTCAAATTCTGATAATGCATGGCTACTATGCAATGAGAGTATAGTATTTCTCGAAAAGGTAACTCCTAATTTAATCACTTTGTTTCGAAGAATAATTTGTCTAAAAGACCTAGTTTTAGAGATCAGCCAAATGGATGATGTGACTGGAAATGAAAGTGAGGAAGTGTGGAGTGACGAAGAACTGCTTTCTGTTGATGACAAGTTGAATAAAATAATTGTGTCCTTATCTGACTACAGCAATGAACGATGTGCTAATCTCATAGTAACTAAAACAGACAGAGACTTTGTTTTCTCAGACTTATCTCAGTTATCTAAATTGTCAACATTAATTGAGAGTTTCTCTGATAGTTTCGAAAAAGTGACCGGTCATTATAGTAACTCAATGAAACTGGCGCTGAGAAGTTTTGCTATGAAATATATACAAAATTTGCATTCAGAAAGAAGAAGCCAACTAACTGCTACACTCAATGCTGAGCGGTGGAAGAGTGCTGATGTACCGAGTGATCTTCAACAATTAATAGATAAGATATCTAATACTAACAATATTTCTACCAAAGCACAGTACGAAATTTCTAAATCTGATGGAAAATTTCTAGTTATAAATAAGGAAAATTATGCAGTTGTTAAAACAGTACAACTCCTGATTAAAATTATGCTACACTATTGTGAGGCCACTAAGCAGTCGCCAGTCACTGTCCAGTATTTGACGCACTGCATGCTAGAATTGATCAGATTATTTAACTCTCGTTGTTGTCAGTTGGTTCTGGGTGCGGGTGCAATACAAAGTGCTGGGTTGAAAACCATTTCTACATCAAATTTAGCTTTAGTCTCCAGATCTCTGCAAGTAGTCTTGTGGCTCCTTCCAATAATAAGAGAGCAGCTGGCTGATCTGCAATCGAAAGAGGTTTCATTAAATGGCTTTGTGAGTATTGAGAATGATATTGTTAGCCATAAGCAAGAAATAGAAAATAAGATATGCCTCATAGTTAGTAACATGCTTTGCTCGCAGCTGCACGACTGGGACGCGAAGCCTCCAGTTCCTTCTCAAACATTCCGAAATATTTCTAAACATTTAGTCAAATTGCATGAAGCGTTAATAGATATATTGCCTATTGAACAAATAAGACACATTTATAAAAGAGTACATGAAAATTTCAAAGATAAATTGCGAGAGCAATTGGCAAGAATGAACATTGTAGCAAATGGTAGTCCGCAGCACGGAGTAGTCACCTCAGAATTAACTTTTTACTTGCAAACTCTCAAGACGCTGCGAGTTATTAACGAAAACGACGCCGAAGACAATATATTATATGATATTTGGTTAAATTAATGACAATGTTTTAATCGGCTGATCAAAATTTCTAATTGTGAGGTTTTAAATTGAAATATTATAATGTATAGTATAATGGTTGAATTGAATTATTTATTAAGTCTTATATTTATACCAGTTGATATGGGAAATGAATCTGCAAACATCCGTTGTTGTGGTATCAGGGCAAGTACAGATGCATCTAAAAAAGATACTGATGTCCAAGTAGTTACGCTTGGCCCGTTTGCCGTTTGACACAGTTTCTTTGGCCTTGGCCCCTGTCTCGCCGCTGGTTA
Source organism: Acleris laterana (assembly GCA_963966035.1). NCBI lineage: Eukaryota > Metazoa > Arthropoda > Insecta > Lepidoptera > Tortricidae > Acleris > Acleris laterana. The sequence goes on from OZ014447.1 coordinate 17,437,675, forward strand.
CTTAGACTAGACTTGTATAGGTCAGAATATACAGTAAACAGAATTCGCCTCGCCTCAAGGTAAATTAACATCGTGATTAATAGGTACAGCTATTAATTCAGTGTCCCGCTTGAATATTGTTCCTCTCGTGGTGATGCATTAACGCTAATTATGCTTGGGTGTTTGTTTATAGTTCTTCTAAATGGGCCAATATCGAATAATTTTATGGGCAGTTATTGAATGCGATGAGCGCATTCCTATCAGAATTTCAAAATACTCCGCTATTCTCAAAACACCAGATCTAACACTATTTAATTGTTTTTTTGGGATTTCATTAAATAGATTATAACTAGCTGTTGTCTGCGACTCCGTCCGCGTAGTATCGCTATTCCCTCGGACAATATCCAATTTTCCGGGATAAAATGTATATGTCCTTCCCCGAGACACAAGCTATCACCATACCAAAAAAAAACAAAATCGGTTCAGCGGTTAGCTTTGAAAGCGTAAAAAACAGACAGACAATTACTTTCACATTAATAAGTAATATGGGAAGTTACATAGCGAATACTACACTATGGAGCAGCATATTCAAAGCCGACTGCAGACCAACGCGATATACACTCTGTGAACACTTGAAAGGTGCTTCGGTTTTGTACTTCTCTCTCACTCGCTATTAATAAGAGCGTACGAGAGCGAGTGAGAGACAAGTATAAACCCGAAGCATCTTCCAAGACCTATTGCACTGTACTTATGTCTTAATCTAGGGCCTTCAAATCACAATGACATGGTTTATTGACCTGGTGCTGCCTCGTTCTCTTTAATAACATGGTGGAGCTTCCGATTATTTATTAATTTAGGATATTTAATTTTAAACCTTATAACCGCTTGACACACTGCCGAGTAGAAACATTTTGTCCTCATGACTTATGTTATGAATAATGGATTGCACTATAGGTACTTAACACGTTCACTGCCTGTGACACGTATGTGTGTTCAAATTACATACTATTACCAGTTGGTGGCAGCGAATGGGTTAATTGACTTATTACTGTACCTGTCTAACTTATTAATAGTACATACAAATACAATTATTATGCAAAAGGGTGTGGTAGCGATTGGTAGCCGAGCCTGTTAATAGCTGATATACACTGTAAGAAACAAACAGCTATACATCTCGCTCTAACCGATCATTTCCGATCTATAAGAATTTCAAACAACCAGTGGGCATACGGGTAAGGACCAAAAGTTGGCCACGCTAACTCAATCAATTAAATTTTCTATGAAACTTTTCCGTTGTGACACGAAAATTAGCCATACAATTGTAAGGGAACTTTTCGTCGCACAGCGGAACTTTTTTCGTCTTTGTCATTTGTATGGTTAACTGCGCTTAGCTGTGGTCCAACTTTTTGGTCCTCACCCACACTATAATGCATTCTACCAACGTTATCGTTGTCGAAAATGTATAGGATTGACTTAGCTGTCGCGCGGCCGCGTTTAGCTTGTCAATTCCATACATTTCGTCAGTTTTCGAAAATTGTTTACGTAAGTAGGCGTTATCGTCGCTTATCTGACAACACTCCTCGAGTCATTTTGACCAACTTTATAGGAGAGCGAAAACCCGTGTATTTGCGCGATGTCACTATTTTTTGAATTCTGCTCTCTTAGTGGCTGAAACATTTAGAATGCGAGTAGCGATAGCCAGTGATATTTAAATGTAAAAGCCGTTAATTTTCAACTTGAGCGGGGTTGTTAGGTATAAGCGACGTTATGCTTCTGTGTAGGCCACAGATTACACTATATAGCTCTACTAGCGACCCAGCCTCGCTTCGCTTTGGTTTATGTGAGTTTTCTGTAACCCACGCACATAAGCCAGAATTCATTATACGTATAACTTTATCTTGATAAACTCCATCTGTGATGAAAACCGCATTAAGATCCGTTGGGCCGTTTCCTCGTGGTCCTACTATTTTTGTCCTACTGACTTTCGACGGAGCCCCGCCAAGGGCGGAGCTCCTGCTTCTAAGTGGTTTTGCCCTTCGGGCATCTGAAGATACCTAACGAACCTAACCTACCTACTTTTACAACCATAATTAGTATTTAATGATCAAATCTAGGTTCACTTTTTGACTAGTAGGACAAATTAGTATGACCACGAGGAAGTAAGTATCCGTTACGTAGGTACGCAGTTTGAAGTGTACGTAATAATTTGAATGTAAAAAAACGTATAATCGGAAACAAGCGGCCTTAACGTCATATTGGACCTGCCACAGTTTGTAAGAAGAGTTAATTTGACAATATTGACCACAGTGAACACACGACATAATGTTCACTTTTAGGTTGCTAATTTTTTAATGCAAAGTCAAAAAAGGTTTGAATTCACAACTTTTTTTTAATTTTGGCAAATTAAGGGTAGGTGTTGAAATGCCAGTATAGCCTTTTACGATGCTAGCTGTACTATATACTACATAAGTACATTAAGAATACGGACTTGAGAAAAGTAAGTACTTACCTATAGTCGCCGTCAAATGTGTCGGGGATCAGAGGTGGTTTGAAATATTAGACCTCATCTATTGTGCGTGCTTAGATATTTTGAACATTTTATTGTTGACGACTGTACCAAATCAAACCAACATCATACATGCATACACTTATTTATTACGTTGTGGTGTTGTTGATTAGGTAAAATTATGCAACGGACGAAACACATGTTTGTTATAACTTGTACTTCTTAACAAAAAAATTGAATAAAACACTTGAATGAAAATTATATTTGTATTTATTGTACCTGTGTGACATAAATTTTAAAAGTAGCGACTCCTTTACGTAGTAAAAATGGCCTTTAATTTCTTTAAGCTACGTATTCTATTCTACTGCAACTATACTTTGTTTTACCATTTTTAGTTATGCCGTGTAACTGAGGGAGAGTATAGTCAGTTCGTCGGTACTCCTTCCGTTTTTAGACCGTTTTTTTTTCTAGCCTATTTGGGTGTCCCACTGCTGGGCAAAGGCCTCCCCTCTTTTCCGCCTTTCCTTCTTAATATGGTTATATTTGAGGGGCAAACGTATTTCGTTTCCCTGAAACGACTAAAGCTATCGAGATGAAACTTGAGATATTAATCTAGAGGTCGGCACAAGACCTCGTCATAAAAACAATTTTCTTTGGCAGCGATGAAATTTGAGTCGCGTAAATTTACATAGGGCACTTTTCTTATGTTCACTTAACATAACTACTAACAATCATATAACATATAAACAACAATTTAATATGGGGGGTCACGACACATTAGGTAACGATCTCCTACTAAATGGATTACTTTTTTTTATATAAGAGAGCGAGGCAAACGAGAGAGATGGGACTCTCTAGAGTTCTGTTGTCGGTGCGCTGCCGGCCAATTACGGTAATGTAAGTTTTCTTGAAGGCACCCATGTCATAACTGGTTGGAAATACTGCCGGAGGGAGTTCGTTCCAGTTTCACGGTACGAGGCAAAAAGTGCCTATAGTCTATACCTTTAGGCATTTAAAAAAATGTAAACAAAACAACCACGTGACCACGTTGGTCAGCCAATAGAAACCGACAGTGTTCTGCTTCTATTGGCTGAAGTCAAAGTCGTTGTACGTCAAAGTTAGATAAAACAGTTTTGATTGGCTGTTACACAATGTCACGTGGTTTGGAATGTTTACATTTTTTTAAATACCTAAAAGTAAAGACTATAGTGACAAGCACGGTGGAAGAACGCCATTCATCAGCGTGATGTTGATGGAAGTCTGGGTAGACGGTATGGTCCTCTATAAAGTATCTATAATAAACAAGCGTGGTGCCAAAGAGCGTCGGTGGCCTAGTGGCTTAGGGAGTCTTCTCGAGGTCGTAAGGTAACAAGTTCGAGCCCCCGCGGTCACCATGTTCCAATGAGTTCTAACTTAAATGCATTATCCGATGCTCTTACGGTGAAGGAAAAACATCGTGAGGAAACCTGCACATTCAAACAGCTACGTGTCTAAGAGGGCAATTGTCGAAGTGTATATGAAAGGGCCATCTGTAAGATAAGATAAGATCAGGCGTGGTGCGTAACGAAACATTTGGTCAGTTTTTACATATGTATTTGATCTGGGTAAAAGTTGTACTTAAGTACTTTATATACAACTCCGCCATTTACCTACCTACTTTTTTTTGGAGAATGATAATAGGTACCTATAATATTGTATAGATAATAGTCTGAACTACTTATACGTATAAATAACGTAAACATTCATCAGGGAGCCTCTCTTTGGCCCGTATTAATAAACTCATCTTGGCTGAGATACGCGTCACAAGATACGTCAAAGTAAACGTCAAGCCATAGGAAGCTGTCATTTTTGACGCATCTCGAGACGAGCATTAGAGTTGAGATTAGTTTATTAATACGACCCTTTATCCCCTCAGCCCAGAGTAACCCATTTAGAAAATCTTTATAAGATTCGTTGTGACCTCCTATTCTATAACCTATAATCACCTTTGCTCATTTTAAAACTTATAACAATATCTGATTTGACTTCTACTTTTGGGATTACTCCATAGATTCAGAATAGATGTTTCTTTCTCTTTGCTCCCCCTAGCCATTGTAGTTGTTCCCCATCCAAAATGCGTGCCTTTCTAAAAAGGCGTATGTGAGACTTATTGACAGAACGATATCAACCTGTAAGTATAATAATAATAAGGTCGCATATGCAATACATTTCTGTTGCACATGTATTTTTTTAGAAGGGCACCAAAAAATAGAAACAGCTATTTAGTACTTATTTTGAATAATCCTAATTGTCATAAAAATATGACGCTAGGGGATATCTTATGATAAATGCGACACAAGTACAAAATATTTGAAATAACAGTAAACTTGCTGTCAATCTTTTTTCTGACATTGGGCCCAATTTGATCAGAAACAAATTAATCAATGTCAAATTGTTTATAGTGATAGTTTCCTTGTCTTCCCTTGCATCAACTAAATATAGCATCGTTAAAACCCTAAGCATTAACGTGTCTAATAGTTTCATATTTTTCTTAATAATTACGGTCCTGCTAGGCTGCAGCAAGTCAAGCTCCGCAGTGTACTTCGGGAGTCGATGCCTGGGGCATGGGATAAAGTGGAACAGCTGCGGCACAGAATATACAAAGTTGATAACTTGTGGCACGAAAAACAGCATCACAGTTTTACTGAAATGGCTCAGAATTGCTACCACCGCAAACGTCATCCCAGAGACGTAGCAAAAAGTGTCGCCCACGAACACCTTAGACGGGTACCTGCAAAATGCGAATTAATCCATAAATATTTATTTATTTAAACTTCTTTGCACAAAATACAATAAAGTACAAAAGGCGGACTTAATGCCCTCATCAAATTAGATTGCCATAAACCTCATCTATCTCATATAGTACACATACATACATACATTAAATCACGCATGTTTCCCAGAGTGGTTGGCAGAGACCACTTCTTTCCATTTGCTACGATCTTGACAAATTTCTTTCGCTTCTTCCACATTCATACATCGAGTCATGCACGCACGTCGGTTTCGGGTACTTAAGATTCGGTCCATTTCCAGTATTTCTCCGATTTGACTCGAAAAAGTACGCCTAGGGCGTCCGACCCGTCCATTAATTTTCGATCTGTATATCTCTTTCGTCAATCTTCTTTCATCCATCCTTTCCAAATGACTGAACCATCAAAGCATGCCCTTTTCAATCTTAGTTAGTTAAACATAAACAACACTTTTAATTATTCTAAAATCTAAATCTCCAATTAAGAAATATGTATGTGTATTTATGTCCACATTCATACATCGAGTCATGCACATAGTATATATTCATATAGTATTTAAAAGTATAACTAACCAATTATGCTTGAGCAATGCTAGTGCAGTCGTCAGATACGGGATCATGATGTGTAACGAGAATGTGTGGGCCTTATATTGGTCTCCGCTCAGTTCAAGGATGTTGAACATTATAATGGACAGGGCAATGACCACAGACTGGCCCACCTCCAACCCGTTGATACCAGCCAGGATATTTATTGCATTTGTACAGAAAACTGCTAACATGCCCATATAAATGTAGTAGAGACACCCTGTAACCATCAAATACATTGATCCTTAGTAACAACTAAGTTATAAATACTAACCTATTAGTGTTTGAGTTTGAGCAGTAGTCTAAACGTAACTAAGAAGCTTTGAAATGAATTTGAGCAGATTGGTGATCATTGTGATCAAGCAATTGATACGGTTGACGAATCAAACAATCATAAATATCGGTCATAGATCAACCCTTGATCAAACTGCCATCAAGCAGATTGATTTAGAGTAGTAGAAACTGTAGACCAACGTACAGTCTGTGAGCACTTAGAAGGTGCTTCGGGTCTGTACTTCCCTCAGGGTTGCCTCAGGGCTCCATATTAGGTCCTTTCTTATTTTTGGTTTACATTAATGACTTACCACCCATGATAGAGAATATTTGTGATATTGTGCTATTTGCTGATGATACATCATTGATTTTCAAGGTAGACCGAAAATCCGTCAATTACACTAGGATAAACGCCACGCTAGGTAAAGTACATAATTGGTTTACTAGTAACAATTTGCTACTCAATGCTAGGAAAACTAAATGTGTTAGGTTCGCTTTGCCTAATGTTAGACCGGTAGAATCTAGTATATTTCTAAATGGCGAGTGTTTGGAAATGGTAGATAAGGCGCTTTTCTTAGGGATAACTATAGACAAAAACTTGCAATGGAGTCCCCACATAGCAGTACTAGCAGGTAAATTAAGTTCTGCAGCTTATGCTGTTAGGAAAATCAGGCAACTTACGAATGTTGAGACAGCTCGCTTAGTTTATTATAGTTATTTTCATAGTGTTATGTCATACGGTATTCTGGTTTGGGGAAAAGCTGCTGACATACAGACTATATTCGTGTTACAAAAAAGAGCCATCCGTTCTATATATAACCTAAACTCCCGTGATTCTTTAAGATTACTATTTAAAGAAATTAGTATTTTGACAGTAGCGTCACAATTTATTTATGAGAATATTATTTATGTCATTAAAAATCAGGACTCTTTTATTAAGAATTGTGATATACATAATTTTAATACAAGAAATAAAAATAAAATAGCTACTAAAAAATTTCGTGTTCGTAAGGTTTTTAAATCATTTGTAGGTCAATGCATCCATTTCTATAATAAATTACCTGACGAAGTTTTAAAGTTACCATTTCCAGTACTTAAAACTTACTTGAAAAAGTCGCTAATGTCTAAAGCTTACTATAGGGTCGAGGACTATCTATCAGATAAAAGTGCTTGGCCTAAACTAAACACCCAAATAACTTAATAATAACTTCATCGTAAGAAATATGTAAACATTGTATATTGTCTAGGGGACACGGTTTCTGTAGGAGAATGTATCGAAACTTTTTATGTAGTTGTATTACACCATCATAATTAAGTATAATTTTTCATAATTATTTTCTATTACTTACTACCAATTAGTTCTGGAGAAAACTCAGAGTTTTGACACATTTTCCTGCTCAACTACGCGTGAATACATTTATTTCTTATCATATGTTAGATTCATTGTTTTATATAATGCTAGGTTAAGTTTTAAAATTGTACCTATATTTAAAAAACGACTAACTGTTGAGTTTCTTGCGGCGCTTCTTCTCAGCAGTGGTCTCTTGCGAAGCGCTGGTAGATTTTTGACGTGTAAAAGTGCCCGTGCGGCCTACTTACTGAATAAACATCTTTTATCTTTTTTTTTTATCTTTTATCTCTCGCTCTTGATAAGAGCATATGAGAGCGAGTGGGATATAAGTACAAACCCGTAGCACCTTCTAAGAGCTAACGCACTGTAGGGTAATCAGATTTACCGTTGGCAGCCTGGCGTTAGTGGCACATAAGAAATGGTTTCGTTTAATACTCACCAATATTAATTGATACCCCAAGCCATTGTCTCAATGGTAATGGCACAATGAATGTGGTAGAGTTGAAGTTAACATAATAGACCACAAGGAGCGGCAGCGAAGCCACTGTTGGCAGGAGCAGCTTGTAGCGCCATCGCAGGTCTAACACATCATCCGCAAAACCCAACAGCAACATGCAACATATTGAAAGCAGAGCTGCCAGTAACTCTGCAAACTGAACAATACACTGTCATTACGGTAACTATTACATTGCAGTTACGGTAACTATTACATTTAGATTAAAATACTATTGATTAAGAAAATAATGCACCACATGGCTACCAAAATAAATATAAAGAAATAGAGGTAAATAAGGAACAGAACTCTGTTCTTTAGATGCTTAGGAGTGCTTTGGAACAGTCTTGCCATGGGAATGGAAGGCTGATCATTGGATTAAGTGTGGCATTATGTGAAGAATGCAAAAGACCCAATAAAACCATTCTGCAGATCCTACCTAATAAAGCTGAATTAAACAATCAAAATAAATACTTGTATGTGTTACTAGGCATACTTTACTAAACTAAAATGCAACAGATTTATCCGATAACAAGATATGGAAATTGTGGTAACTTACTTCATTATGTGGAAAATGCGCAGTATCCATAAGATTGTTGCCAAATACGATTGGTATAAATAAAAAGCATGTTACAAGGAACACACATCCTGATACGACTCCTAAGGCCTCGGGTCTGCAATGAAAATACTTTAGTAAATACATTTAAAAATGACACGACACACGATAAAGTTAGTGTTATAGTAATAATCAAAGAGCATATTAAATAAGTCATTACTTTGAGCGTGACGAAAACTATTACACTGTTACTTACATTTTTTCTTTGCTAGTTTTACATAAATCTGAGCCGCAGAGACCAGCTTTTATAAACAAATCCTTTAAATTCGGTATCAATTCGTCGGTGATTAAAAAAGCAATTACCGACAATACAACTAATATTATGATTGACCACATTGTAAACTTTATTAGCTACTTCTTAACATACAATCTTTGGTAATACAGATAAATTTTACATGCTATAAAATAAATGTTAAATAGGAGCCAAGTGCCTGTTGACCATTTGCAAGTTTACACCACTTTGACATATGTCATTGCGTCATGACTGCCATGTGTTGACATGTCATATAAGTGTCAATAGTGTCATATATTATTATGTCAGAGTATATAAAGCCGGTTGCACCTTTTTATTATTTGGTAAATAACCCTTAGATTAGCTTAACCCCTTCACATAAAGTTAGCTGTATTGAGCGACATACCCATCTGTGATTAAAATTTTACTGTTAAAATTGATGATAAATTATAGTCAAATTGGCAGTATGGTAATACTCTTCGTCAAAATTCACAAAAAAAAACAAGAGTTTATCCACTCATCTGTCAAAAAGTTACAGATAGATAAATGAAAATACACAGTAATTTGGATGGCTCTGTTACTTTATATTCACAAGTTTATTGTAACTTTTTAAGCTCAACACCTAAACAATTAATACCGTTTAATAAATAAGTGGGTTACTAAGGTTTTTCAAACTGTTGTAATTACATATTACCAACTTTTTTATTTCACACTGTTTTTCTGTGTATTATGATGAATATAAGTTCAAGTACAATGGATGAAATAGAGGAAGAGGCTAAAGCAGCAGCAGAAAAGATGGTTATTAACATGATGCAAAGGCCCGGACAACTAGAAAAGGTCTGTTGTCACTGTTATTGTTTTTCAAGTATTTTTTTTTAGGTATTTGATCTCTTTTTCCACCCCCTATTTTGCTTGATTATGATGAGTATGATGACGTATTTGAATGATTATTATTGTTATGTCCAGTTACAGTTTTAATTGTGTTTAGTAAAATTTCCGTTGTAAATTAATCATGAAAAATAAATAGTGATTGCGACTTATTGAATGAATCATGTTGATGTTGTTGTTTTTTAATATAGATAAACAAGTTGTTATATAAATAAAAATGATTTATTTATTTATTTATTATCATTTATGTGTTAGTCTAAAGTGGCCCACTGCTGGGCAGCGGCCTCCCTCTTGTCCTTCTACGCATCCCTTGTCTTGTGCAGCCCTCTGCCACTCCCTGAAAATAATTACTTATTCATTTGTTTTTACTAATTGCCTTTATATCATCGTGAGACCAGAGGGCCTATTGACTAAAGCACTAGCAATCGCAGTTGGCTTCAAAGTGGAACAATTGTTTTCATTTTGTACGCAGACAAGCCTTCAATTTTCAAAATGAAAACGTTTGTGATTGCGAGTGCGTTACACAACAGGCCCGCCGGTCAGCATCAGAATGTACATAAATAAGGCAATTAAATTAAGTTCATTTTTATTTGTTTCAAAATTGCAAATGGGCTTTTAGAGCAAAGGAACTTTATTACCTTGATGATAGATTTAAATTCCTACTAACAACAATCTCCCTGTGTGTACCATGGTGGGCATGACGAGGATATGGTTTTGAGGATACTGGCACATAAAGATAATGAAACACACACACACACAGATACACACAAATACATGTACATATTTCTTAATTAGAGATTAAGATTTTAGACTACTTAAAAATGTTGTTTATGTTTAAGTATGAAGTATGTCCAATATATAAACATATCATGTTATGGAAGAGTGGGGTCTTCTGTCACAGGTATACTTTTACTTACTAGGAGATCCCAACCTTTGCACAATTTTATGTTCCTAAATTTAAAAAAAATGCCTCATAAAGTAGAATGACCAAAGTAAGCATTCACATTTCTGTGAATGAATCTTCTGTTTTACAGGTAGAGCAATACAAAAAACGGATCACCCACAAGAAGGCCTCAATCGAGGCTCAGCTTAAGTCAGCAGTGCAGGGCAAGCTGGATGGAGTCAGTGTGGGGCTCAAGCAGCTCCAAGAGTGCCTTGATGATGTGCAGGAAATAAGTGTCAAGTCAGTATTATCCTTTTATTATTTACTTACTACCATTTTCGCTATTGGCTGAAACTTAAAATTTAAGCCTAAGATGAAAATAAAAATTTAAGCCTTAATGCAGTATAAAATCCTGTTGGCCAATTGTTTAATTTAATTAATGGTTGAGGGGTAGCGATTGCTGAGATTACTCGTCATACACGTGAAGGCCCAGTCTGTTCGCACTTGCAAGGGTTTTTTTCTATTTTATTCGTATTTTTTGACGTGGAGATCTCATAGTGTTGTTACTGGTAAACAGTTCCAGGCCTGCGGAAACTGGAGGACAGGAAGACAGTTTTCAATGTATTTCAAATTTCAAAGCTCTGTGACCGTCCTCGGAGTATAGCGGCGGATCTCTCTCTGCCGCACTGAAAAGCACGCTATATTTGAATCAATCTAGGGTACCTAATCACTGTGAACTTTGACTTTTCATAAATTATTTTAAAATACATATCTTGTGACTAGGTAACATTCAGTAATTTAAATGATTAGTCGCATCGAATTTCCTAACCCACGTGGTATTATATTATATTAACTCATTGGCGCCCAACGTGGGGCCCTGAACCCACGACCCTGAGATTAAGAGAATCCTGCTCTAACGACTGAGCTACCCGGGCACTTGTCACGAATTAACCTACATTGACCTGAACCCCATTGAACCTAAAGGGATTTGATACGGTATCCCGTGGCGGGAGACAAAAGGGAGTAACATAACATCCCTCACAAGTGAGATTTACTCCATAATCCGCGACACGTAATAGAGTTCTGATGTGGCGAATTTAAGTAAATAATTTGAATAAAACAAACAATATACTTCCGTAGGATAGAAGTACGTTTTTAAATTAAATAAAAAATAAATAAATATAAGGGGACAATGACACACCAATTAACCTAGTCCCAAACTAAGCTCTAGGCTTGTACTATGGGTACTAGATATAAATACTTATATAAATAAATATATACTTAAATACATAGAAAACGTCCATGACTCGGGAACAAATATACGCACTCATCACACAAATATCTGTCCTTACCGGGATTTAAAACCACGACCGCTAGCTTCGTTGGCAGGGTCACTACCAACTAGGCCAACACGATTACTTTTAAGTGTAATAAACAAGGATCGGAAATTCGGATCGATATTTACCTAATCTTTGGCGGCGGCGTTGTTGTCCAGTTGTATAGAGGCGGACTCAATATTAATTTATTAATAAAATTCCCGGACTTTCGGAATAAATAAATTCATAATTAAGTATTTACATTCATAATTTGAAGTTATTTTCTAGATAAAGATTTACCAATAATGTTATTTAATTTACCGCTAACTCATCTAACCTAACCTAACGAAGTCCGAGGAGCAAATTGACGGAACGTTTTATCCTAAATGTAAAATAATTAAAATTAACGCTTTGTACAATCCCGGAATCCCGGAACTTATATTATGAAAATAATATTTTCAAGAAGCCGACGCCATATTCGCTTAACTTTTTCCGGGATTTTACCAACTTTAGGTAAATATCGATCCAAATTTCCGATCCTTGGTAATAAATGTCAAAATTTAGAGAGAAGATTAGCCTGATTACATGTTTTTAAGGATGGATGAACTGGAAGAGCTTCTACGAGGCGTGCCGCCGCTGGTGGCGTCGCTGCAGGCCGTGCGCGAGGAAGACTCGCGCCATTCGCAGTACGTCACGGCGATGGACAGCCTCAAGCACATCTTCACGGTGCCCGAGAGCGTGGCCAAGACCGAGCAGTGGATCGGGGAGGGGAAGCTACTGCATGCGCATCAGGTGACGTGTAGGGCAAGAGGAAGCCGGTTTCTTATCATAATTACTAAGGTCATGCAATGCCAACGTACTGGAAAGAACATTTTGTCACGACCAATCTGAAACTAGCAAGAAAACGCGCGTGTAGTTGCTTTGGGTAGTTGCGCCAGAGGAAAGTATAAATAATCAGAAATAGCTACTTCTGATGGACGAGATATTCTCATTTCTATTAACTTTAAGCACTTTTAGATATATTTTTTCGTTCCGACCTCACCGAAACCTAACGCGCTAAAACATATATCGAGCTGCGTTAGAATCGCAAGAAAGATGGCCTTCTTTTGAATGTGTGAATTGCGTAGCGTAGTAAGTAAACGTTGTCAGCGAATTTAAGCTTCGATTTGGCGGTAAAGGGAAAGGAATACTTATGGTGACGAAAGTTTGCCGTGTTTTTTCTTACTTGTAGGTAAATTCAAAAGTCCCTTGTAGATTCATAATGAATTAATGAAATACAATGTAAAACTTTGGATTTCAATTTCAGTGCCTTAATGACTTGGAAAATTCCCGAGACGACTTATTATATGAGCTACATCGGCTGCCCAACCAGTCTTCTCACGATAAAATAATGCTGAAAGCATATTTCGAGGACGTTGAAATGGTGTCTCTCTCCCTCGAGAAGCAAATCAGGCTGATACTGAGCAGGACGCTCAACACGGTTCGGAAGGAGCCCACAGTCATTGTGACCGCGTTGAGAATTATTGAAAGGGAAGAAAAGAGAGACCAAATGGCGCTAGAGGTAAGTACCTACAGTACCTAGGATTGTCGTATCGTTAGCACGATGTTTACATAAGGAGGATAGTGGCGAATATATCATTTTAGGAAACTTAATCACCACGCTTCGAAAATATACAGCTGCTCAATAGAAGATGCTTATGAATTAAATGTTTACCGTACGGTTTGGAAAGTAGGTACCTTTTGTACTATTTACATTTAACGTTCCGTACTGATTTCGCTAATGTGAAATGAGTAGAGTAGACATTGATTGAATATGCACAAGTG
>OZ014447.1:17451608-17493480 GCA_963966035.1 Acleris laterana
AAGTGGGAATATTTTTCCCATTTGTTACAACTAAAATGTTTGGTGGTAACTACTGGGAAAAAAAATCCCAGTTGTTACCACCAATTAGTTTAGTGGTAACAGGTGGGAAAAACCCGACAACCCGAGTCAGGCAATCACCTTTCCGCCGAGGAATATATAATGGAATTCTCAAACAATGCAAGTATCAAATTGAATGAATGGGACCTTTCGATTTTATACGCAAAACAATTACAACTTAATTTTATGTTTTGCGTAAAACATAAATAATTATTTTTCAATCAGGAATTTTACAGATTTTTGGTACATAAACTTCGGAGATAAATTATAAAATTATATATAATGTGTACTAAAAAGCTCGCAAGAAAGTTGAAAAACTACGCCAAATTTCAAATTAATATCTTCTACAGTTTCAGCGAAAAACTGTGACATACAGAGAGAGACAAACTCCGAAGTCTCACCATAAGGGTTCCTTTTTTACCATTTTGGTACGGACCCCTAAAAATACCAGGTTAATCCCAGTGATCATAACACTCGCGAATCGATTCCGCTCCGAGCGTCAAGGGGGAGTTTAAAAAAAAGCACACCTTTGACTTTTTCTTCAGATTTGGGGAAAAATATGTATGGAATCGTTTCATCTTGTTATCAAAATCCAATACGTTTCTTGGTTACAAAACGGACAATTCCATACATATTTTTGGGGACATATCAGGAGTACTACTTTTTATTGTTCAGAATGATGATCACAACGAGCGTGCGAAATTTTTCCCAAATCTGAAGAAAAACTCAAGGGTGTTAAACTTTTTTGAAACTCCTATAAGAATATTTAACCGCTATTTTTCGTAACGTTCCCAAACCCTGGATTCTTGTGCTCACTGTATTTTGGATACAAACGGTAATAAATCATCACCCATGTATTCTAATTGGTAACACGTGGTTGTCATAACAAAGAGCCAAAAATACCACTCGTAACTAACATTATCAACACCAGATGTTTTTTGTGCAAAACTGTTTCGTACTAGCGAATCTCTGCGGGGTATCCACCATTAGAAAAGTTTATATATCTCTGGAACTGTACAAGTTTTCGAGACAAAGGGCATCCATAGACGGACTGCTTGAAGCAGTCAGGACCGACAGCCCCGTGGTCAAAGTGTTTTGTTCGCTCTGACGGGACTACTTAAACTCGCCGCTGCGACATTCACTCGTTCGTCCGTCCGACCGCGTTTTTGAGAGAATCACACCCAGTCCTATGTAGGCCCTAAGTCATCCTCTGTAAAGTAGTCTCTGGCCATCCGCCTAACGATGCAGATAGCCTAGTTGATAGTGACCCTGCATAGCGAGCCGTTCCGGGTTCGAGTCCCGGTCAGGGCAAATATTTGTGTGAACAGCGGTGAGTATTTGTTTCTGAGTTTTGGGTGTTTTCTATAGTCTCTTAGAGGTATTTCAAAAAATGTTAACAAAACTACCACGTGATAAGTAAGTAAGTAAGTAAGTATTTAAGTAAGTACGTAAGCACGTAAGTTTTGTGTTGCTGTGCCCTAACAGGGTTTATGCTGGGACGTATTGTATACTTTGTTATTATTAAGATCTTGTAAAACCCATAACTGCAATGAATAAATGAATTATGAATTATGAATTATATAGTTCGTCAGCCAATAGAAAAAAAACACTGATACGTTAAAGTGCAATAAAACAGGTTTGATTGGCTGTTTAACAATGTCACGTGGTTTGGATTGTTTAATTTTTTTTAAATACGTTAAAGTAGGTATAGACTATAGACTACACTTAGTTTTGATTCAAAAATAATTGAAAACAGCTACGAAAGCATCATCGCCTTGCGTCCTTTTTAATTAACGGAGTTTTCATTAAGTAGGTATACCTAGTAGTAAGTAACAACAGTAAACATTCTTATTCCTACTACCGACCTACCTATACTCTGTGCTATCTCTACTAAACACTGAACATGTACGTTCGCAAACGATAATTTGTGACCGATTTCAGAAAAAAAATGCTTCATGTCGTCAATATAATATGTCATTATAGATGCCAAAAGTCATTTAAATTATAGGAAACTCAACCTTATGTCGTAGATTGTCATATTGACTTTAGATCTATGGTGGCTCACAATTAGAAATCTGACTGTACCAATTTAATTGTCACGTTGAGGATCATATTTAAATGGAGCAAAGGGTTGAAAATTCTTTTATTAGTGTTCCGTAGTACCTATATCTGGAAATTGGAACCCTTATTGTTATTACATGACTTTGTTCGTTAAATCTTTCAAAGCAAAAACTAGTCAAGTACAAAAATACCAATATATGTATAGTATTTAAATACTATACCCCCCCCCCCGACCCTTTTTCTCCGTTTTCCAAAATCGCTGAAAGTTATAGATATTACCAATTTCACGTTTCAAACTTCGAAAATGAATGACTTTCATACAAACTTCCACTCCTTCTAAGGGTTCTAATTTTGAAAAATCCTTCTTTATGCACCCCTATACCTCAAGGAACGTACGTGCCTGGAATCTCTAACCCCAGCGGTTTGGGAGGTGAGTTGATATGTCAGTTAGTCACTCAGTCAGTTTCTTCTTCCATACCAGTTTCGATACCATATCTTTGCCTTATGCTTATCAACGCTCTGAGTTGTAATTGGTACGAAAACAAAGTCAATATCAATACTCTTGTATAATAATACTTTTGATTACACCGCGCCTGCCCAAGGCTACAGCCGCTTGAAGGGCGGGCGGCGTCAGTCGAACCGCACGCGCCGATCGCGCGCACCTCGCGTATCAACAGTTTTCCTCGCTATGTTTCGGATAGCGTATCTCGTGCTTTGCCTGGTTGCAGGTGAGCCTACCAGGGAAAAATCGTGATTGTAAAAAAACAATAATTAAGCGTTATGAAAAAGTTGTGTTTTGAAAAAAATAAGTCTATTAGGTACTTGTTAACAGTGTATTTTTGCCTTTTGGTTATTCTTTTCATAACAGTGACCTCATGACAACGGTTATAAGATTATTAAAAGGAAATGTCTAGATTCAAAGCCGGTGATGATTTCATGAAATACCTTTTCAGCCAATTCGAAGAATGCGTTTTGCGTGCCAGTGGTTCAATTTTAGTTTTTTGTTTCATGTCATGTTTATTTTTGTTTACTTTTCGCAATGTGTGCTAACTGTGAATGGAAAAGTCTTAAACCACTCTCTTTCGAAAAAACTCTTTCTTGAAATTGATCTGGATGGTGTCTAATGTTTTATCGTGTCGTGTCGTGTCGATATCTAACGTAAATGCGGGGAAAAGTCCTAAATTTCGAGTGGGCAAGGCAAGTACATTTCGCGGGGCCCTGTGGTGGCGCAAAAAGACGGTTTTTTTTATTAGCCTATTTAGGTGTCCCACTGCTGGGCAAAGGCCTCCCCTCTTTTCCGCCATTCATCCCGATTGAGAGCATGCTCCCGCCATTCGCTTTCAAACGCGTCTAAGTCATCCCGCCATCTCCTTTATGGTCTGCCTCTGCTCCGGTGGCCATCTTGCGGGGTCCATTCGGTGGCAACCTTGGCCCATCGTTCTGAATGCATTCGGCAGATGTGTCCAGCCCAGTCCCACTTAAGCTTAGCGGTCTCAGCACCCACATCCGCAATACCAGTTCTGGACCGCAGTTCGGTGTTTTTGATCTTGTCAGTTCTGCGAACACCGAGTATGCTGCGCTCCATTGCTCGCTGGCAAATCTTGAGTCGAGATTTTTGGGCTTCAGTCAATGACCACCGTAGGTTAGGTTAGGTTAGGTTAATTTACTTAGTAAATTAAAATTACCACGCAAGAGCATGTCGGACCATGCTTCAGTTCCGAAGCCGTTACTACAAACCCAATCATATTATTAACTAGCGACCCGCCCTCGCTTCGCTTCGGTTTATTTGAGTTTTCTATAACACACGTACATAAAACAAAATTTATTATACATAAAAACCTTCCTCTTGAATCACTCTATCTACTAAAAAAACCGCATCAAAATCCGTTGCGTAGTTTTAAAGATCTAAGCATACATAGGGACAGACAGCAGCGGGAAGCGACTTTGTTTTATACTACATATATGTAGTGATGTCACGTCCTTTTTTTGAGAAGCGCAATTTATCGGCAATAAGCCAATAACTCAGAAACGGTATATCAGATGATTATGAAAATTATTTTCGTTAAAAGTATTTATTGAGCGTTACCTTTGTAAAATTTCAATATTTTTTTTGGACTAATGGATTCAAAGGTAAAGGGGGATTAGGTCACATTTTTGCAACTTTCGGAGTATTATTTCCAGAAATAGTCACTTAATCAAGATAATTGCATAGATGCCTTAAATTACTTGTAAACGAACTGAAATATTATGTGCTCCATGGTTAATGTTTGCTGAAAAAAAACACATGTTAAGTACATGTATGGGATTCTCCCTCTAGAAATATTTTATTTACCTTTATAATTACCAAACTAACAATAAGTATCGGCTGATACTTACTCCAAATTTCACCAATAACAATTTTGTATTTTTTTGAGTAAAATGCCTGTAAGGTGACATACGCACGAACGGACGGACATGACATGACGAAGCTATAACGACGAAAGCTTTTTTGCCAATTTGGCTAAGGAGCCCTAAAAACAGCCGCGTTCACGCGAAGCCCTAAGCGGCGGCCCACGTCGCCCACACCGTACGCCGCCTTTTCCTTGTGAATAGTGCGATGGATTGTTTATCCAATTTTCGCGTCTAAGCAGAGATACAGATTGATGCGTTTCCTTTGCACATAGATTAAGAAGGTAGCAAAGAAAGTACCTACATAGCCGATGACTACCCTGGATAATTTAACGGTGCGGCTGAACTTGCTGGAATATTCGGGAGCGCGTGATTTATAAATAGGTACCATAGACGATGTCATAATGTTGGACTGTTCCTGACCTTCAAGGGTGAATGATTAATATAATAAAAAAACCGGCCAAGTGCGAGTCGGATTTGCGCACCGGGGGTTCCGTACAAACCTTGATATGAATTCCAATTTAATACCTCTACGCCTTTTTGAGGAAAGGGGTAGTAGGTAATTTAAAATTATTAAAAATATTTTTATTATATGATTAAACTAACAATTTACGGTTTTCGCAATTTTTCCTGTATCTGTGCTATGAGACGTTGCTTCGTACCAAATTACAAGATTCTGAGTTCACGGGAAGTAGGTACTCTGTAGTGTAGGTTTTGATTCCATTGCGAGTTTCAAAAATTTGCGGCATAAACGGCTGTATCTTTTGATTGCGTTGGCTTAGAAATTTTATTTTTTCACAGCTCCAAGGAACAGTAGACCTGAGTATTTCACCTTGATACCTCCACGCGTTCCTGAGAAAAAGGGTCTTGACAGACGGACGGACGCACAACAAAGTGATCCTATAAGGGTTCCGCTTTTTCCTTTCGAGGTGCGGAACCCTAAAAATGAATAAATAGATGTACCTACTTGTCCTGACTCTACAATCCTAATTTAGCTCAATTGGTCATACCTGCCCATACAAACCGGACGGATCTCATACTGTTTTCAAATACTCCTTGGACGGCGGTGGCTACAGTGTCCTTTCCGCTACCTTCCCATAACGTATATGGGATGTCTAAAATCAGAATCGCCGATCTTCCGGAAATCCATAACCACGTCATCGATATAAAATGATTTGTTGTTAATGGGTTCTAGTATTTAACGGGTTTGCATGAATAACTGTGGCACGTCCCACTTCCCACACCGCGCGCGGCTCGTCGAGGTATTTTTAACATTCCCGGACCGCCTCAAGGTTGGCCAAGATAGCGTCTTATTCATCGGAATATGACCTAATTCCCTACCGGATTAGATTCACCGCGAATTCTACTGATTGAGGTTGTATTGCCTATAAAATACCCATCAAATCAGCGATATTAAACATCGTTTGAGTTTGGCTTTGACTTTGCTGTAGCACAGGAGAATTCGACTTCAGTTCCTCAAGTTCATTGTCACGTGTAAGTTTGTATCTACTCGTCTAGAGGACGCGTATAATCGTTGTCGCCGCCAAAAGTAGTGTTTACCAACATGTCTCTACCTATTTCGTATTTATATTTAACCTTTATAGTCGTAATTAACCAACTGAATTCTGGTCGACTCTCCCACATAAGCTAACGTCAACTGTTTTTGTGGTGTCTATATGTAAGACATTAAATCGAACTAAATAAAGATTCCTCGTCTGAAGTCTATACGTATTGACAGTGATATCTCAGTGATCTTGCTTTCAATCGGCTTCAAAAAAAGGAGTAGACGCGTCGCTAGGTTTGTACTAATGTAGTAGTCATGTATAGTTAAATAAATAAGTGTAATACGTGCTTATATGAGCTGTCACCGTCATCTTCGATGAAACAGAGTATAGGCCCTCTGCTCATACTTAATTCTCTATTGGTATTGAGATAAGTCTTTAAGTATTATTTTTATTCCGTTTCAGTGAGCCACCAGTTCACAATAACAAAGTTCGAGGTGCCTGGGGCCGTGGAGCTGGGCGGTAACGCCACGCTGCTCTGCGAGCACGATGCGCAACCGCCGTGGTACGCCAAGTGGTGGTGGGAGGCGGCCGACCACTCGCGCCTTCAGCTCTACCAGCGCTTCGACGACGGGAAGCCGAGCATCTCAGACCAAAAGGAGCTGGATCTTAACATAAGTTAGTAGCATTGTGGTAGCATTCAGCAAGATTATACAGTAGGCCTAGCCAAGGTCCAAACGGTGTTAGCGTTTTTCCATTCCATCGACTTGAAATGTATAGGATGACAAGTTTATCACGTGGCTTATCAGAAAGAACAGCTAAATCCTAGCCAACGGCCTCACGTACGATCGCGTAAGGAATATCGAAACGCCCTAAGTAGCGTTCAGTGCTGTCCCAATGTCAAAACCCACACATACAGGGTGTCCCAAAACTCAACGATAATCCGCCAAGGGCTGATAGAGCAGCTAAAAAGCTATCGATTTAACCCCTATGTATGTTCAGCGATTTTCGCTAGTTTCGGAGATATTGATCATTTTAATCTGAAATTTTGTAATTTTCCCTTATGCCCATGTCACGAAAAATCATTAATTTCGTTATGTATTTCATAAGTTTTTCAGTGGTATCTTACATAATTATAATCATTACGAATTGGCGAAGTTTTTAAACCTATTTGCCCGTTTATTTTATCAGTATTTTTTTAAGTAATCACCTAAAGTTGTTTTTTTCATACAAAGTGAAAAGCAACCACTGGGACACCTAGTATGGAGAAACAAACTTTATGTGATTACTTAAAAAAAATACTGATTAAATAAACGGGCAAATAGGTTTAAAAACTTCGCCAATTCGTAATGATTATAATTATGTAAGATACCACTGAAAAACTTATGAAATACATAACGAAATTAATGATTTTTCGTGACATGGGCATAAGGGAAAATTACAAAATTTCAGATTAAAATGATCAATATCTCCGAAACTAGCGAAAATCGCTGAACATACATAGGGGTTAAATCGATAGCTTTTTAGCTGCTCTATCAGCCCTTGGCGGATTATCGTTGAGTTTTGGGACACCCTGTATATATAGCCAAGTGCCACTCAGCGTTTTCCATTCGATCAACATGAAATGTATGCGATGACAAGTTGGTCACGTGGTTTATAAACAACTAAGATACTAGCCAACGTCCTCTCTATGATGGTAGAAAGGATATCGACATGCATAAAAAGCGATCAGTGTTGTGAAACGACAAAATGTTAGCCAACTGCCAGTTTTGTCAACTTTTCTTTTCCATATTCCTTAGTTGATTAACGCTATCTTTTCTGGCAGCATTGGGTTCACACTAAGAAGCAGGTCGGTATTCTAGGCGGTACAAACCGTATCATCTTGGACCTATTTATCGCATTGTCAACGTTTTGATAGCTCTTATTTACTTGATAGTAATAGCCGTCGAGTTAAAAACAGTTCTATGTATAACAGGTCAAATACGATATCGTTTTTACCGCTTACAACAGTACTACCAGTTTCCTAATATCGATCGGTACTCTTCGTTTTTTTATATGTATATTACGTATTTAGTGACGTTGTCGACGGTGGTGTGGCTAAGCTATCTCCATTTCGAATTTCATCCAAATCCGTCCAGCCTATGCAGCGAGGAGTAACCAACTAACACTCATACACATGCAAACTTTCGCAGGATGTAGAATGTATGATGATGTAGGATGTAGATGATCTATCATGGATGTGTAGGATGGATAGGTAGGATGTAACGTAGGGTAAAATCACCAGTGGTCAGTCAGAGACCTGTAGTCGGCCTCTGCCTATACTTTGTTTGTGTGGGAAGAGTACGAAAGATATATTTCCCACTCTTCGCACTCATATAAGGTTGACTTCTGGTCTCTGACTGACCACTGGTGACTTTACCCTATAGAAAATCGTCCAAAACTATCAGTTACTAGTTGACTGTAGATTTTGGAACTCCACGTCTCCCTTCCGTGTCATTTCACTCGTCAGTGCATGCATTAATAAGTTTTTTTTTTCCAGCATTGCAATCCGAAGGTCTGGACAACATTCAACTTTGGGGCCTGAGCCCGCAGCACTCGGGGACGTTCATATGCGAAGTTGTCGAGAACCTGGTTAATGAGACGAGAAGGCTCGACCGCCTGGTAGTTTACTGTAAGTATTAATCATCCACGTACTGTGCCAGCGCGGCATGTGGATAAAGCATCCGTCACTCTCGTACTTACGCGTCAGAAGGTGACGGATGCCTTATCCACACTTTGTCACACGATAATCGCAGCCATATTAGGCCCCCTGTTGCTGATATGTCTTATTTTCTTGTGTGTGATACTGAATTAAGTGAATTTAATAATGATCACACCTTAGATATTTACTTCGTTATCCACCCTTACCATGATTTACAATTACCATAGCCGTTAGCGAGTCGAATGATCTGTCCTTTGCACTCTATAAGAATACTGCGAGGTCGGCGAGCGACAGAGCATTCGACTCGTTAGCGAGTACGTTAATTGTAACTCATGGTAAGGGTACTGTTTGCTGTGAGTGACCTTTTTACCAAACCGAAAAGGATCATCCTTTATGTGCCTGTTCATAATCGAGGGCTTTTATTTTCAATTTAAAAATAACCTACCAAGTACCTAACTTTCTTTCTTATGACATAGAAAAGGAATGTTATGACTTTAACTTTCAGATACTTTTATCTGGGATTGGAAAAAAATTGCCTAAATAATAATTTAAGTATTTAAAGCTTAAATTGACAAGGATTAATATATTATATTATAATATATACTCCTTTATAGTAATTATTATATTATAATGCAAATTTTGTCAGTTTCTATCTAAACGACAGGTAATCTCCGAAACCACAGAAATCTTTCACCATTTGAAAGGTATCAACATAATATGGACATGATCGTATTAGATACTTTATTTTTTAAATGATTTATTTGTTTATCCGGTATTAAAATAAACACACTTAGAACGATATCTTTTTATTCATGATAACGATCAAATAATAATCGTAGAATGCAATAAATAATTGAGTAAAAGTATAAGTATGACGCGAGTAATTATTTTATGTCGACTACATATCTCGCTATAGTCGTACCGTTCTATGAAAACTCCGAAACCTAGTACTAGTACTTATAGTGCACATGCATGATTGCCTGGGGCTAGTATAGACGCCGAGCAGTGTGCGTAAGGGCACTTAATCTAGTTACAAGTCGACACACGTAGAGCCCTAAGCGACCTACCTGTGCAGTGAGCAAATTACGGACCAAATTGGTGGGGGCGACGGGGGGAGTGTAAACCGCTCCGCTTTACCTACTGCCACGCTATTGGTTTGTCAGTAGACAACATGCGCAAACATATATTATCTAGCCGCGTTTAGAAAGGGATTAGAGGTGACAGTTTTACCATATACTTACGTCAAAGTGCATATGAATTGACAGCTATTACAATCCCAAACTAATCGCGGTTTCATTATACCCTCCACTACCCACTCGGAGCACTTTTTACTAGTGTGGACCTGTACGTATGGTGATTGCAGCGACTGGCAGCGGGCCGCTGCTCAACATGAGCAAGTCTGAAGACACCAAACTGGTCCAGGTGACGTGCGAGGCGCTCGAGGTGGCGCCCGTCCCAGCCGCCACCATCACCGTTAACAGGTACCACTTGCAGTGGCGTGTGTCTGAAGCTGGGTCCACATTTTGTATCATACCACCATCGTATCGTACCACGTATCCTCACTCTGGGCATACCGTATCACTAGGAACGTTGCGTGACAAAATGCGTTTTACTACCCCCGTAGCGTAGCAGCGTATCGTAATCGCACTGCTAGATCAAAACAGTATCATCTCAAAATCCCAAATCCCTGTTAGTTTTATTTCAAGCTCATAGAAGTATTAAAGTTGATTTTAAAATACAGTTGTATTTGTTAGCAACATGAATCGCGATCTTTTTGCGTCCACACTAACGACCGTGATACGCGTCGGTGCTACGCGACGGAGATACGATACGGCAAAATGATACAAATGTGAGCCCAGCAAGAATGCATCATACCATCTTACCGCATACGTTTGATACGTATGGAGATATCTCCATCTCATTCCGACGTATTGCTGCGTCCCTCTTGTTAGTGACTAATTTAGGACGGTGTATTGAGCCCTTAAACTGTCATGCTGTGGCTCGGTGCGTTGTCTTACCTAGCTTACCTAGTGTATCTATGTGCGTGCGGTAAGTCGTGTATAACGAACAAAAGTGCCGACCTTGCATGCTTCACACACCCTTTTAGTGCGACGTTACGTCCGTATTTTTTTGGTCGATTACGTGTTTTGTATGCTAATACCAAGTTTTTAACCTTATTTTAAGTTTATCATAGTAATATTTTGGACATTGCTTCTGCCTAGATATCGGTTGAGCAGCAGAAGTAGCTACGAAGAGGTCTAGATTCGACTCTATTGTCAAAAGAAAATGCCGTGTCTAGATAATTTTGAGCATGTTATTCTGCCTAGCTACTATTGATGCTGACTGTACCTACAAGTTGTTGTACAAATTAAGTTGGTGTACAGAATGATGACCTTTACGGTTGTGTATTTTCAGTAAACCGTTGAACTGCACACATTTGTTGCACGGGCCGGTGGACGGACTGTACAACGTGTCTGCCAGCACCTCCCTGCCCGAGGCAGAGCTGGACGGCCTCGAGGTCACCTGCAATCTCCTCTTCAACGATATCGCTGACGTAACTTCCTATATTTCAGACATTTACTATTCAGGTATGTTCGCCAATTTTTATGGGATATTTGTAACATTCGGTATGTGTTGTATAGTTGGACATTGTTCTCAATACTCCTGCATAGTCAAGATGCATACGGTATTCAAGATGGTAACGCTACGTTGGCGGTTTTCGATCAACAAAATGTATAGAATTGACGCAAGCTGACAGATCGCGTTGACTACTTAAGTCATCGACTCGAAATGTATGAAACATTTCGAGTCGATAGAAAACAGAAACGTTAGCAGCGTTTTCAAACCAATCGCGTCACTGGTAGATCACGTGACTCTTTGTATCATGTCATCTACCAGTGACGCGATTGGTTTAAAAACGTAACGAATAGAACCGCTAGTTAGCGTACCTAATGCATCTTTGCTAGTGCCTCTGGGCGGAAAAACGTAGGCGGGATCGAGGCGTTGGAACGTTGGCGGCGGACGGGAGCGGGCGGTGTACTCACCTCGCCTCCCCCAACGCTTGGCCCCGCGGGACGGTCGCGCGTGAACTTGTCGAACTATTTCCATCAGATGGTTGTATACGCCGCTCAAAGAAATGCTTAGGTAAAAAAACTTATACTTATTTAAAATACCTACGTAAGTTACTTAAATGGAACTCTAGGCGCAGGACACAAATTGGCAATAACAGAGATTTAAAATTATTTACCTAAAAAAATACAACTGAATAAGTTTCCTATTGTTGTTCAAGAATGTCCCAGAGTTAGTCTGTTCTGTAGGTAGAAGTTACGGAGATAAGATCAAGAAAAATGTAGGTAGGTAAAATACATATCAAGAAAGATAGATAGAATAGTTATTGTGCGGTGCAGAGCTACCATTTCCCTAATAGCTATCGATTATTCTCGTTTTAATGAGATACGAGTGACGAATATACTAGCAGGTGTGGGTGTGAGAGTGATAGCGATGGTCACCCGATGGCTATTAAGGTAAAGGTAATGCAGTAAAATTACATGTTCAAAAATGTGCATAGGTATTGTCGATTCCATACATTTTATCAGTTTTATGCAACCATTAACATTCGCAGAATGCGCCTTCTTTAAGCCCTGCGATGTATTTTATTCCGTTGAATGACGCTAAAGCATGAATATAACAGCATTTGAATGGCCTGATGGAATGGTTGGATTAGATTGTGTTAGTTAATGTTATTAATAACAGTTTTACCCTAATATGAGAGCACAAAACCATGTTTCAATGTTGACTACCTAACCGTCACATTGTTTTCGTCCATTGATTGAGACATTATTACCAGTGATCGGAAATAGGTGAGCTAATTTGCCTAAACTTGATGCACCTTCATTCAATAATGTATTCCCATTTCGCTCACGCATGAATGAATATGCGTCAAGTTTAGGCAAATTAGCTCACCTATTTCCGATCACTGATTATTACGTAGACGCCTGATCGCTTGCGCTCCCATACAAACCTACTTTTGGGTTGATTATGAATTCTTCCTCTGATGAAAATAAAACTAAGACAATAGGCTAAGTAAAGTTTTTGGAAGATATGTATATTATATTTTTTTTCGATAGTCGTCATCCTGAAGATCATGGAACTGCGGCTCTTTTATTTTTATTTCCTCTAATATTTTAGAAATATTTTTTTTTGTTATGAAGTTGACATTCGGTGTCACTCGAAATAATTGGTTTTTGGTTTTACTCGGGTCGCCTGCACAGGTAGACCTCTCCGGTAACCGTAACGTGTATGGCCGGCTTAAGGCTATCCACTGGTGCGGAGGGACGCAGTAGAGCGGTGAACGAGGAAAATCTCCACTAATGGGAGCTTCGCTGAGCGAGGCTAGGAAAATAAAGTATTCCTATTGGTGGATCTTTTTCTCGTTGTCCGGTCCGCTACCTCGCACTCAGAGATATTAATGACGATTAAGTCGTTCCTTAATGATGATTTTTCGTACAAAAGGTTGAACGTTCTTTGTTCAACCTTTTGTACGAAAAATCATCATTTATTGGTCGCGTAAATGTCCTTAAGAAGGTACAGTCACCCAATAAAACTGTTGAGCATACTTTAGAACCTTGTCATTGTAAATGTCATTGTCATTGTCATGTCATGTGTGTCATTTGATGTTCTGTTAAAAGTTCTTAACATTTTTGTTGTGGTACGTGTGTGACTAGAAGGATAGTTCATTAAGTCTGCGCCGAGCATAGGTACGCCGGATGTACAGTGGCGCCCTCATTTCTTTTATTGTGTTTTCTAATAAACTAAAGTATTTTCTTGAAATTGGATGGTATATTTTTGTACTACAAATAAAAACGCAACTTATAGGGTAAATCACATAGTTTAATAACAATTCACCTTCAAGTTATCAACTTAACCGAAAAAAGTGGCCCCCTTTTCCCGTTAAGCTGACTACTCAAAGGTTAATTGTTATTAAAGTTTGTTACGTATCCCTTAAATTGTGTTTTTACTTGTACTACAAAAACGCCTCGTCTAATATCAAGGAAATTCTTCAGTTAATTAGAAAACACACTAATAGTAATGAGGGCGCCACTGGACGCTCGGCGTTTGCTCGGTGCAGTCTTAACATTTGGGCTACGTGTGTGACTAGAAGGATAGTTCATCAAGAAATTACGCTTGTAAATATACCTACACAGCAGATTTCATTCAGCAGTTCATTTAACGTCAAAGTATACCGAAGGGTTTGCGAAAGATTAATCAAAGATCTTGACTTGAGGCTTGGATCAGTCGGAACTGAAAAGGTCACGTATCTAAGAAAATTCAGCGGATCCGAACGAAAATCATTGCATGGTTAAGTTTTAGGATGACCGGGTAGATGATTATTAGATTCTTCATAGTCCTCAGAAGACGACACAAAATACACTATGCTGGCTCTTAAATTCGTGTGGATGTCGATCGTACCTAGGTATTTGAAATTCTGTACCTTCATAAACAGAGGGCGTATTGTCTAACGCACTTCCAATCGCAATCGTTTTCATTTTGACAGTCCAAAGGAGAGTCTTCATACAAAATGTAAACAATTGTTCCACTTTGAAGCCGATTGCGATTGCGTCAGGCAATAACGCAGTTGAGTGTTTTCAATAGAATCTGTGTTGGGTGTGTTTGTATCACAGACCACTTACCCTATAGACTCCGCTTCGGAACAGTTTGTCTAGTATCTCATTAAGCCAAAATGGCGGGGCGCGGGGGGCGGAAAGTGCACCGTGAGTGGCTAGTTCAAAGTCAACGAATAATCAAGTGTGCGCGTCGTGGTGCGCGCCAATAGAACCATGGCAACCAATTAGTGTTCTGTGAGCATAAGCATGGCTTACGGGGGCGCCTTTGTATGCGGAGTCTATAGGGTAAGTGGTCTGTGGTTTGTATAGATAGTGTAAGTTAGCACTCGCATCTGTCGCATGCGTAGCCGCGTTTTGTGTACGCACTAACATGTCGTCGCGTCACCCAGATGCGTGGCTGGCGACGACCGTGGCCCCGACGCCCCCCGAGGACGCGGCCGAGGTGCAGGCCTCGCTCGAGGCGCCGGTACCCTCGCGTAAGTTTACTTTAGCAAAACACCAGCCTTACAATCATGCAAATACTTTAAAACTATAGGTTTGATTTGACTGCTGTTATCATAACAATTATAACAAGTGGATATGCTTTGCCCTGTTTCCTCTCTGGATTACATTACAGCTTTTTTTCCCCTTACCTACAATGAATTTTATTTTTAGAGTTGTTGGTAATTCTGTAGCTCTGCCTACCCCACTCTGGGAATAAAGGCGTGAGTTTATGTATGTATGTATGTATGTACCTACAATGAATATCTGCCACTGCAATGACTAGTTTTTTTTTCACCCATTAATTAGTTATGAGAAGAACAGATATCTTCTAAAAACGTAATAATTACCCAGTTTTAACACCATTTTAAAACATACTCATATAAAGAACCCAAAGCCAAAGCTTGCCTAATGGTATGGTTGAAATATATTTTGAAAATATGCAGATTTGAAAGAGGAAATGGGGCAATACGCGATCCTGATATTTTACATAAATATGCTGTCTTCAGGATTTGTTCTGATATGTCAGGAATATAAGACTTTTGTCAGGATTGTGGCCGAACTCGGCAAATGTCAGAAAGTCTTCTATAGAAAAACAAAATTCACATGTTTAAGATTCAATTTTCCAAAAATTAAAGGTATACCAATGGCGTGGTGCCATCGTGGAATTCAATTGTTAAGCTACCATGGAACCCTTTAATAATATTTAAATCAAATAACAGAACATAACACGATTCTAGAATGGCTACTCATCAATTAAAGACCGATACCGTAAACTATTATAACTAGTACCCGGCCGATAAAAAGTCGATACTGACAGCTTTAATCGTATAATTTATAACATATTCTTGAGTTTGCCTAACAATTTGTTCAGGAATGACAGGTGTCAGAATTGACTTCTTTTCGGCGGAGCACTATAGTAAACTCTTTCCCCACCTTATCTACATGATTGATTATTGTAGGTATACAAATGATATTCATTGTCTTTATACTTATCGTTAAGTTATTTTGATGTAAGTATATGTACAGGTAGGTACTCTGGTACTTTTGAACTATGTTCGCATTTTTCAATTGAATGAATTCATCATTTTATTAACTATTTCAGGACTTACTTAGGTACTTAATAGCTTTTTTTATAATTGCTTTTGCACGTTGCTTTACCGCTTTAGTTTTTTAGTTACTTATACCTAACTTGAACTGTAAACGCAGAAGGTGAGGTGGTGCGGCGTGGCCCAGTGTTAACTAGAACTGCCTCGGCCAAGCCTCTCGCAGGGCGGTGCGACTGGTTACCTAATATTTATCGGGGAAATGTCGTAATTTCCAGGCTGAGGTGTAAACAGAAAGAAAATATAGTACCTGCTTAAAAAAGCTTTTAAAAAGAGTGTAAGGTATAATTCAATCAATATAATATAATAATAAATTTACTACTTGTTCAACACTAGGTATATAGTACGCAGAGCCAGAATATAGTCCATAACTTTATAATATTATAGTACGGTTAACAACCTTAAGTTCGACACCTCCCATATTTTTTCTTCGGTTGATTAGAAATTTGTGACAATTACTCTGTTATTCTCTTAAACAACTTGCCCTTGCCCTTAAGAATATAAACAGGGAGATCCATCCGTGAGTATAAACTACATGTGTGCAAGTGCCACGTCCTCGGTCAAACATCAACTCCCATCGCCCGGTGACCGCGCCGCTACCATCTCTGTGCATTTCCAGGTTTTGAAACACTATTGCTTGTTATTTTTAACTGTTTAACATACTTATTTCTATTTAATTTATAGACGAAAAAACAGTTTTATAAACCATTCGTTTATATAAAAAAACAGTTTAGGCAATAGGGATAATTGACCAAGTACCTAAGTTCATTTTATATGGGTGTCACAGACTAGCAGTTGGATTGACAGCCCGAGAGAGATGCCATCTGTTAGAATAAGAGAAAAATAGCTGCGTCCAGAGTTGTAGGAAAACAGAGCCCGTGTAGCCAAATGTCAAGCGTACTTACCACTTTTTTCTTCCGTGTACAACACAACTTGTAGCCAATATTATTGATAAACCTCACCTCACTGACTGCAAACTTACGCACCTAAAAAGTGGTACACTTTTGAAATTCAATCGAAAGCGGTCATATATAGACTGACTCTTTTTAACGAAGGGCATTTGTAACAGGTACGAAGAGTAGGTACTATTCTATTCGCCGTTTTTATACTACTTCTATGGTTCCTAACTCTATGGCTGCGTCGCTATCGGCCTGTCAGTTCGTCTATAAATTACGAAAGTATACGAGTATAGTGCCTCTCCTTGGATAAGACAGAGTAGGTAAGTACAGTAATGAAAAGCCCTCTACGCACTATCCCTTCGTGCAGTCTGTCCGTGCAAGATGCACGACGCATAACAATAGTGCGTAGGCTTGCTGAACGACAACAATTACTTATTATTATTACGTGATGGATTCGCACGACCGATTTTTTCTCCAACAAGCCCCAAATTCTGCAATGTATTGTATGATAGACACTTTGTACAATAGTGCGTACAGGACCATCTGGCCTGACGGTCGGGCGCTGCTGTCCTTCAAGATGGATAGTGCGTAGAGAGTAGAGAGAGAGAGTTAAAAATAAGAAGTTTGATCGTAAAAACGGTAAACCCACAAGCGTAAACTTGATATGAGTATAATTATAATTACAAAACTCTGAAGATAAACAACAAATACAAAAAAATGGTCAAGTGTAAGTTGGGTTCGCACTGATTCAATCCGAAATCGATATCAAATTGGAATATAGTAATACCTACTGTGCAGCGATACGGAACCCTCAGTCTGCGAGTCCAACTCTCACTTGACTTTTTTTAATAATAAGTATAATGACGTTATGTGCCCCATGCGACTAAATTTAATTGCCGTATCCAAAAGGAGAGCTGCAGCGTAATTACTCGGTAGTTGTTAAGGATCATATTTGCTTGCAGCGGGCAGAGGCGGCCGCGCGACCGCCTCGTGGTTGCTGCTCGCGGTGCTGGCGGCGCAGGGACCCGCGCTGCTCTAACCTTTGATACTAACTTTACTTTTATTTATACGTTAAGTTAATTGTTCAAATAATATATTTTTTATAAATTTATCGTGTTTGATTTTTAAAGCCCTTTGTCATCCTAAAGCACTCCTCCAAGATTTTGCCGTTACAGACCGAAGTAGCTTTGCTTTGGTCCCGGAAATATGGCAATTACTACTAAAGAGTAGAGCGTTTTTTTTTATAGAAAAGCTAGTTAAAAACTCTAAAAAGATAATTTCTACTTATTAGGCTTTTTGGTCGCACGGATATTCTCATCGTTTGACCAATCTAACCACGCGAAGTCCTTAAAAAAATGTTACCCTGATGGTTTGACTGAAGAATTGCACACAAACGATTATGGAATGAGCATAGTCCGATTAATAGAACTAAACGACCAGACCACGTGACCTAAAGGCTATTTAGGAGTTATAAATAGATCCGAGGGTCTGATAATTTAGATTCACCAAAAACAGCATTGGCCCGATTTGGCCCGAACATGCTTCCCTGCGGAACGCCTAATGTAACAGAATTCTGTTTAATCACCACGTCATTAGTTTTCACGCATTGCTTCCTGCTTGCCGAGTAACTGCGGAACCAGTCTATGGTGGACCTTGGACTTGCAGCAGCTCCAGTTTTATTAGCGTAATGGGTATCGAAACCGAATCGAACCCTTTACCCATGTCTAAGAACAAACCGATGGATTCTCATTTGGCTTAACAAGCAAAATAAAAGATTTCAATAGTGTTGTTTAAAATATTGCTTTATTTTAATAATCAAGACTAGTTTAGCTTAATACACCTACATTGATGTAACCGTATGACAGCGCTACTATACGTAGTACAGTCGGCCAAACATGTTGTCTACCACCCTACGGTTGAAGTTTATTTACACATACATACATACATACATAAACTCACGCCTTTATTCCCAGAGTGGGGTAGGCAGAGCTACAGAATTAAGTTTATTTACACGTAATGATATAACAATTTCGATTTTCCCTTGGAATAATATTATGACCGTGACAAGTGTCAACCTTAACGATAATTAGATGACACAGAAACTGTTGTCAAAACTGGTAGACAATCTTGGCCATTATTTGAAAACCCACTTAAAGAAAAGGGTTTATAAAACTCTTGATAAATGCAAACTTATAGGCTCAATTTTATTCTAACTTAAAATACCAAATCCGAACTATGAAAGTGCAATCGATTGAGGAGCCCAATTCTACTTCAGTCTAAGCGATATAGAACACCGAGCCCAAAACAAATAGGTTTTAGGTGTGCCACGATGCAGTGGGTATTTTGTATGACTTAAGTCAATGTCGCATTAAGTCTCCGGTTCACTGGACTAGACACAAGCCTTTGAATTTGCTTTCTACCTACTTAACTTCTGACCAATATGGCTAAGCTTAAAGTAATTAGCACATAAACATTGAGAAAAAGTGTGTCTCCTTGCGCACAGTTCGGACGGGGATGCGCCTTGGCTGTAACAAAATAGAATTGAATCAATTTCATCTAGATTCTAGGTATACGTAAGTACATACATTCATACATAAACTCACGCCTTTATTCCCAGAGTGGGGTAGGCAGAGCTACAGAATTTCCAACAACTCTAAAAACTTTTTGATAATTCTGTAACCACATTACACATTTCATTTCTAGGTATACGTATTTCCAATAAATGGGGATAGGTTGTACTTACATTGTTTAACGTTTTCGTGAGTACCGTGATGCTCTGAAATCAAAACGTATTAGTTAATTATTAACTTACTAACAACCCGCCGTCGCTTCGTTTCGGTTTAGGAATGTGAGTTTTTTGTAACACCCGCACATAAAACAGAAAGTATTATACCTAAAAACCTTCCTCTTGAATCACTCTATCTATTAAAAAAACCCCATCAAAATCCGTTGCGTGGTTTTAAAGATCTAAGTATACATAGGGACAGACAAACAGCGGGAAGCGACTTTGTTTTATACTACGAGGGTGCATTGAAAAGTTCTGAGCCTAAGGTTGTATATAATAAAAAAAAAACAAATAAATACTGGCAGGTAAAAGTGCCATATTTAGTCGCCATTATGCACTATCTTTTGTTTTTTTCTTGTCACAATTTTGCATTTTATGCTGGAACTGCTACATAAGGTCACTGATTTTTCAAGTAATGGATAAAATTGAGCACCGTTCTGTCATAAAATATTTGCAAAAGAAGGGGTTAACACCAAAACAAATATTTGAAGATATGAACAAAACATTAGGGCAATCTGCTCCATCGTATGCTACCATAAAAAGATGGGTAGCTGATTTCAAACGTGGCCGGGAGACTGTTCAAGACGAGCCTAGGAGTGGGCGGCCGTTGACGCCTACTACGGATGAAAATGTCAATAAAATATTAGATGCGATAATGAAGGATAGGCGATTGAAGATTGTGGAGATAGCGGAAGCAATGGGTATTTCTTATGAGCGGGCACAGAACATCATCACCGATGTTCTTGGATTTTCTAAGGTGTCAGCCAGGTGGGTGCCTAGACTGCTTTCAGTCGAGAACAAACGAGTACTGGTTACAATTTCCCAAGATTGTTTGGACATGTTTCAACGTGACCCCGAAGATTTTCTCAATCGTTTTATAACTATGGACGAGACATGGGTCCACCACAGTACACCAGAATCGAAAGAACAATCCAGGCAATGGAAAAGACCAGGTTCACCACCACCCAAAAAACCCAAGGTCATTTTGTCAGCTAATAAGGTAATGGCCTCGGTTTTCTGGGATTGCAGGGGGGTTATCATGATAGACTATCTCGAAAAGGGCAAAACAATAAATTCAGAGTACTATTGTGCTCTTTTACGTCGTCTGCGAGAGGAAATTAAAATAAAGAGACCTGGAATGCTGTCGATTAAAGTATTGTTTCACCAAGACAACGCTCGCGTTCACACTTCGGCGAAATCAATGGCACAAATACATGATTGTGGATTTGAAGTGCTGCCGCATCCCCCTTACTCGCCGGATCTAGCTCCTTCCGATTATCATCTCTTCCCAAACCTCAAAAAACACTTGGGAGGACAAAGATTTTCGACTAATATGGAGGTACAAGAAGCAGTAGACTCATATTTTAACGACCTCAGAGATTCTTTTTTTTTTGATGGGATAATGAAGTTGGAGGCGAGGTGGACTAAGTGCATTGACCTTCATGGAGACTATGTCGAAAAATAAAATTGTTATAAAAAGTGAGCCAGTTAGTTTTTTTTACCAGGCTCAGAACTTTTCAATCCACCCTCGTATGTAGTGATGATTGATTGATAATGGACAACAACATTGAAAAAAAAGGTTATACTTACATGCTTATTAGGGAAAAGAAGAATGAAAGCAGGGTTAATGCAGTTGAAATGAGAGCTCTGAGAAGTAGGTATGTCTGGAGATAGGATGATAGATAGAGTAAAAAATAGCAAGATCCAAGAACGATGTGGATTGAGGGAAGGTGTTAGTGACTAAGATCGAAAAAGGTATGCTAAGATGGTTTGGTCATTTACAAACTTTTAGAAAGTATGGATGTAAGTAAAGTTACGAAAGAGATATGACGAGTGAGATGAGTGGAGATGTCAGTAGGGGACGTCCTAGACGGACGTACGGTGATCAGATTTGCGATGTACTGAATAAGGGCCAAATCAAAAGCACCCGAAACCGACGTAAGTGCATGAAGAGATTGATGAATGTAGAGGAAGCGAAAGTTGTATGTTTAGACCGGTGTATCTGGCATTCCATAGTCTCTGCCTACCGCATTGGAGTCAGGCGTAAAGGTATCTAATTGCTTTCTCGCCGCCTGTGGGACAAAAAGTGACTTGAGCCGTGTTGGAGGCGTGTACTTACCGTGCAACGCACGCGTGCGCAGCGCGCTATAACCGGCGAGCGGCAGCTGCAGGCGGCACGTCACGTGCCCGCTGCGCGCACGCAGCCGCGCCGCGCTCGACGCCTCGTACAGTGAGCCCTCGCGCCACACGCGCTGGCTCTGCTTCGGCAGCGGCTCGCTGCAATACATGGTACTCGTATACTATACAGGCAGGGAAAAAGGAACGCCACATGGACGGCGACTACCTTAGGTACATATTGGAAATAGAAAATTATACACAAAGTAGGCTTGTGTCGGTTAGGAACTAAGAAGACATATTTTATTTCATTCCGAGTGCGTCCCAATCGTAGCTGGGGCGGTTATGAAATACAGAAGTGTGGAATACGCTATGTTCCTTTTAGGGCATTTTAAAACTACTCAACAAGTAATAAGGTAGAAAATTCAACATTCATGCAATGCACTTCTAAACTTTTTCGTAAAGTAACTTGTTCGCGGTTTCGAGAACAAAAGCATATAATAGGATTGTTTAGATACAATGACCATATTGTGTTTACAGGTAAGTCGGAGAGCGCCAATTGAAAAAGTTCAGACTGTAACTCGAAGGTGAATTTATTAAACTATGTGATATAAGTTGTGTTTTCATTTGTAGTACAAACAAAAACCTACCGACCAATTTCAAGAAAATACTTTAGTTTATTAGAAAACACAATAATAGTAATGAGGGCGCTACTGTACATCCGGCGTACGCTCGGCGCAGTCTTAACTAGACCTCTGATCAAAAAACTCGGCCCTAAAAAACAATTTTATCGTCAACTGAATCTGAATGCGGCCGTGACAATAAGGAATATTCATGCCTTTTTTCACAGCTACGGTCACGAGCGTTAATTTGGGACCCATTTCAAGAAAAATATGCTTGAAGTCGTCAATATCATTAGAGATGTCAAGTCATTTGTAACTTTTAGGAAACTCAACGTTATTGTTGTAGAATGTCAGATTGACTTTGGATCTAACGTGGGTACCAAATTAAATCTTGTGACTGTACTTACAATAAAAGCTGATTCATTTAACAAACAGTTGAGATAAATAACAAAAATACAAGCCAACAAAGATTTGTTTCCATCTCTTTCGAGCAAAACAGAATTTAACATGGATTTATATGGCCGACCTGTTACATGACGTCACAGTGCATATCGGAGCTCTCTGTCTAATCGCTGTCTAATTAGCGGTTTAAAATGCTTGTATCATCCGTATTGGCCGATTTTAATTTGAATTTCACTTTTGGTGATCTCTTTAAGACTACGCCGAGCGTACGCCGGATGTACAGTGGCGCCCTCATTACTTTTATTGTGTTTTCTAATAAACTAAAGTATTTTCTTGAAATTGGACGAAATGTGTTTGTATTACAAATGAAAACACAACTTATAGGGTATATCATGTAGTTTAATAACAATTCACCTTCGAGTTATTAACGTAACGAAAAAAAGTGGCCACCTTTTCCCGTTAAGCTGACTACTCAAAGGGTAATTGTTATTAAAGTTTGTTACGTATCCCATAAATTGTGTTTATACTTGCGTTACAAACACATTTTGTTTGGTTCCAAGGAAATTCGTTAGTTAATTAGAAAACCCAATAACAGTAATGAGGGCGCCACTGGACGCTCGACGTTTGCTCGGCGCAGTCTTAACGGTAGGTATTTTCGAAAAAACTATGCATATTCTCTATTGATTTTAGCAATTTAGCCTCGATGATGTCATGATCGTTTTAGTCATTAGAATTAATTTGTAATGAAGTAGAGGTATGCAATTACGATAGGTAGGTAATTAGATAGGTATCCACTGAAGAATGCTGACTTTAATTGTGATTTACGAGCAGTAACAAGAATAAATTAGCAATCGAAAATGCAAACCAAAATAATAATAATTAATAACTTAACTCTGCCTTAGAATTAGGAGTACTACTAGGATTTACTATAAGTAGTTAGGAGTCCTTGACTAGGAGTACCTGAGTGCTAGTCAGAGAGATAGCTTATATTCCTTGGGTGATAGAACCAGTAATGGACTAGGCACTAATAATGGACACTCGATTCTTATTTTACAGAAGATAAGGGTTATTCATTTGTTTTGCAACAATCAATTTAGGACCGTATGAAATTTGAATTAAGAGTGAAGTGTCCATTACTGGTGCCTGTCAGCTAAAAGTGTCCATCATAGGATAACTTTAAATATCCGAAATCAATTAAGTAGCATAAAATATGAGAAGTAGACTTAGCTTGCTACACGAACTCAGGCACATTGTTTGGGGCTACCAGCACGGCCGCGACTGGCCCCTTAGATCGTTAATTGAATACAAAACGGACACATTTCAAAATGAGTCAGTGTTGCATTTTAAAATTACAAGCTATTCGTATAAGATTTTTAATGCAAGAGCAAATTATTTTGGAATGTGTCCGTTTTGTATTCAATGAGCGAGATATACATATGCCGTGGTCGGTGCCGAGTCAAAGGGAAGCTATACGGTATACGGCTAAGCTGGGTGCTCGTTAGTGCGCAGCGTATATAAACCGGCGCGCGCGTCGCCGCGCATCGTTCCGGCATGCACTGCCTTCTGGTAAGCACTTTAAATGCAATTATCATTAAATTAAGAAGCTTGAGTACCTATACATGCACGCATTGTAAATCATGACGCAGTTTATCATCTATTTTCTTCTACCTAAAATCTAAAGTCAGCTGTCATCTGAGAAGAATAAAACTGAGACCCTAAGGTGCTTAAAGCTTTTTTTTTATGGCATAGAGAAGACAAACGAGCACACAGGCCACCTGATGGTAAGTGGAAACTGTGACCCATAGACATTCGCATTCACAAGACTGCAATGCAATCCTAAGACTGCAAATGCGTTGCCAACCCTGAGGACTAAGATGGAATGCCTCTATGCTAGTGATTTCACCGGCTGTCTTATCCCCAAACCGGAACACAACAGTGCGAACACTGCTGTTTGGCGGTAGGTTAATGGATAAGATGGTGGTAGCGATCCGGACAGACCCTGCACAAGGTCCTACCACCCGCAAAAAGTCTACATTTTCGATAACGACAACGATCTCACAGCGCATCTTGTCTAGGGCCATGATTCGAGTTGAACATTATAATTATATTTCATTTGCAGGTGTTGGTTTGCTTAGCGCTATCGGTGCAGGCGCAGTTGGGCGCAGCGCCGGCGCCTGCGCGGAGCCCAGAGGAGTTGCACCCCCCGCCCCCTGTCCTGCGCATGCCCAAGTTCATCGTGCACGATCCGAGACTTCGCATCATCGAGCGCGGGAAGTCTGTAGACGAGTTGCCTTTACCGGCGGCGGACGGAGCTTCGCCGGCGGTACACAGCTTTCAGACTCCTCAGTGGACGGACGTGAACAGTATGCGTCGCCCAGGGCGATCTGCACCGCGCTACCCCCCCGCGCACGCCGCGCACGGCCCGCGCGCGCCGTACCCTCCCCCGCGGCCACGTGGGACGATCCCCAATGGCCGACGCGTGTAGGACGCCAGTACCGCCACGCGTCTCTGGAGCCCTCAACAGGCCTGAGCCTCTACTGGTATAACAATATTGCTTTTGACGTGTTATGTTAGTGTTTTCCACTCGCCCGCCATTAGTGTCGAGTATATAAGAGCTATTAAAAGAGGCGGGACGTCGAACGGTCCTCCGGTCGTTCCACCAATACGATAACACGTCAAAATCAATAAGGTCTTACCGTGAAGAATCTCAGCCCGTTTATCTTCTTCATGCTACATAATAGTAGTTTATGTGACTAGTGCATAACAACATAAACGATTGTGATTTCATAATAAGATCACACGAGTGTTTTAATGCCTAATTATGCAGAC
Organism: Acleris laterana; assembly: GCA_963966035.1. NCBI lineage: Eukaryota > Metazoa > Arthropoda > Insecta > Lepidoptera > Tortricidae > Acleris > Acleris laterana. The sequence goes on from OZ014447.1 coordinate 17,477,181, forward strand.
AGTCGCGTACATAAGTTTATGTACATGCATCATAAGTTTTCTATTATATGTGAGAAACCTGTATCTGTGGTTGCCATGTATCATAATCTTTACATTAAAGTATCGGTCTTTTATGTTAAAATTAAGGTGCAACCACATCGATAACCGATACTTTAATGACATGCAATACTTTAATGTTAAAACTTAAATAAATAGGCCATTTGCTTATCTTTTCCTGAACTTATTGCAGGGAAGTCATAATGGATGTAAATAAAAAAATATTATTGCGCACGCAGCTACGGTAGCGAGCTCCTGTTAAGAGCCCTCTATTTAGCATTTTATAAATATTGATTATACATACATACCTACATACATTAAATCACGCCTGTTTCTCAGAGGGGTAGGCAGAGACCACTTCTTTCCACTTGCTACGATCTTGACAAATTTTCCTTCGCTTCTTCCACATTCATACATCGAGTCATGCACGCACGCGTCGGTTTCGGGTACTTAAGATTCGGCCCTTTTCCAGTATTTCTCCGATTTGACTCGAAAAAGTACGCCTTGGCGGCCCCTTCCGACCCGTCCACTCACTTTTGATCTGTATATCTCTTTCGTCAATCTTCTTTCATCCATTCTTTCCAAATGACCGATCCATCGAAGCAGGCCTTTTTCAATCTTCGTCACTAAATCTTCTTTTATTCCACATTTCTCTCTGACTTTTTCATTCCTTACTCTATCAATCAGTTTCACACCACACATACTACGCAAAGAGCGCATTTCAACTGCATTTACACGACTTTTATAATTATTATTAATATTGATTATATTAACTGCTTTATTGATTCTTTAATCGTTTAGATAGGTTATATTAAATGGTTCACCCTTGAATGACGGAAACGCATTTTATAGAATGTTTTACTTCGCCGAAATTTCATTCCATAGAAAGGCATTTACATCAGCAGGAGTTATAATCTTTTGGTGGTCACAGGTCTAACCTAACCTAACCTACGTAACGCTTAAGATAACCTAAAAACAATCGAAATGTGTGTCGGTGTTTCAAGGGGATCCCCTATTTTATCGATACCGGTTTTAGTAATGTATAAAGATGCTCTGGGGGATAAATTACACTAATATAGATCTTGCCAGATATAGTCCACTAATTGTGCACTAGTTACAAGGAATTTTACCGTCCGGCTGTTCGATTTTTTACGGTTGTGCCATAAATACTAAGCCAGTTTGTGCGAAATCGAACTGCCGGACAGTAAAAGTAATAGGTAGGGTACAATAGTGCAGAGAGCCCGGGGGACAAACGAATTGTGTACGACATGGACCAAAAGATGACTCACTCCCAATTTTATCAATCGAAGAACATAAAACTTTTTTTTTATGGCGTAGTGAAGACAAACTAGCACACAGGCCACCTGATGGTAAGTGGAAACTGTGACACATAGACATTCGCATTCACAAGACTGCAATGCAATCCTAAGACTGGAAATGCGTTGCCAACCCTAAGGACTAAGATGGAATGCCTTTATGCTAGCCATTTCACCAACTGAGCAGCGTGCCAAAATGCATAAGCTATTGCGGTCTCCATAATTCTGATGGCGTAATATCACGTTGCGACTGGTACAGTCAAGGACTTTAATTGTTAAGCCACTATGGAACCCTGTCATAATGACAGCGTCAAACCATATGAAAGAAATTACGCTAAAATTAATGATCAACGTTATGCGACAGGGTTCCATAGTGGCTTAACAATTAAAGTCCTTGACTGTACCTATCTTCGCCATGTGGTAGCATCACCTTCAACGACACATTATGAAAGTGGTTGCTCACTGGTTGTACTCGAGGGTGAGCTCGGGCGCCGGGAACAACCCGCGCGCCGTGCACTCGACGTCGTGCGCGCCGTGCCGGCCATTCGCGCGCACATCCAGCACGAACTCCCGCTCAGGACCTGCAAGCTTATTATTACTCTTTTTTGCCATGAGTGCTAAACCAAGACTACAACGGGTAACTTTATACTGACTGAAAACCATCATGGCCCGGATCTGGCTCGCCTCCCCGGCGTCGCTCGACACGCGGCACGTGTACTCGCCGCTGAGCTCGGGGCCGACCCGTGCTATGCGGAACCCGCGCCCCTCCTGGCTCCGCTCGTCTGAGGAACCATTCGAAACGTACGGTCAGCGTCAAAAGTAGATACAGATGTAGTGCAAAATGATTTTCCTTCGGGAAAACTCGGATCTCAATCGGAATACGATGGCACCCGAACTGTCAATCAATGATTGTATTAAATGAGTGACGTTTTCATGTCCATTAAAATGGAACTTTATTGTTTAGTGTCAAATGACAAAGTGACAAATGACAGCATTTGTCATTTGACACTAAACAATAAAGTTCCATTTTAATGGACATGAAAACGTCACTCATTTAATACAATCATTGATTGACAGTTCGCGTGCCATCGTATTCCGATTGAGATCCGAGTTTTCCCGAAGGAAAATCATTTTGCACTAGGTACATCTGTACGACCTTTTGTACCGTATCCCGACTGTCGTCCCCAAGTAGGCCGATATTCGATTGTTTAGAAGCTTTCGCCTGGATGATACAACGCTAAACCATTGCCCTCTGACTCCTATTACCCCTTTCTCCCCTACAAACAGCAGAAACCGGTCAATGATTTAATAATCATAGTATAGCTAAAAGAAAAAAGATAAAAAATACATTAATTCAGTAAGTGGCCGTGCCCACTTTTATACATCAAAAATCTACCAGCGCTTCCCTAGCGCTTTGCTGAAAAGAAACGCCGCAAGAAACTCAGCAGTCAGTAATTGTTTTTTATTATTCATATTACCTACAATGGTACCTACTACTTAGTCGAGCATTATATATTTAAAGCTATCAATTTAAAATTAAATATACGATATCAATTAAAATGCGTAGTTCAGCAGGAAAACATGCCCAAAAACACTTACGAGATAAAGGGAGAACCAGGAAAAAGAACACCACTTATGTTACTTAAGGTAGATATGAGCTAGCTAGTAAAACGGCTGTTGACCCATTAATTTATCAAATTGGGTACTTACTGGAGATTTTAAAGGCAGGATCGAGCCTTCCCTCCAGAACCCCGCTGACCCGCGGCGGCGCCCCAGGGCTCCACTCGTACACCGGCTCAGTCCGGTTGAAGAGCCACTGCACCGTGAATCGGTCGTCACTCGCTGAGATCTGACAGTCCAGGACAGCGCTGGAGTTCATCTGCACCAATTCCGGTACCACGAGATTGTCTATGGTAACAGTATTCATCATAGCTGCAGAAAAAATATAAGTCATGAGAAGTGGAGTTAATAAAGTGTTGACATACATAAGTGTTGTATTATGTATTTAATTTAATATCTACCCGATCGCGCCAATACGCATGCGCTGTGCAGGAATGAGTTTTCCCGAATGCACATTTTCGCCGGAATAGTACATTTTGATATTAGTGCGGAAAGTATGTCATTTCAAACGAGTCCCGAGGTGTCTTGACCCGAGCTGCAAGCGAGGGCCAAGACTCGGGACGAGTGAAAATGACAGTTCCGCACGTACCTATATCAAACGACGTTTTTTAATACATCTGCGAAAAAATTACAATAAATGTATTTTTCACAATCGTCTAAATCGCTCATTTTTTCACAACAATATTTAATCGTTAGCTAAAAAGGCGGGATTTGGTTTTACTTTTAATTGACAGACTTTTTTCATAATGGCAATGGTTGTGACCATTCAGCCAAATCAAAGAAAAAAAAGAAACAGTAATTTTATTACCTATATTATTTCAAAATCAAGAAGCACAAATACTCTATTAGCCAGTGGTAACGCATAAAGGTGGATTCACATTACACCGTGCTGGGCTGGGCCCGGCTTCGGCATGGTGTAACGTGAATCCACCTTAATACTCAACTATCCGATCATTCGTAATATTCATTCAGATTCAGCCATCTTGATGAGAGCTGTTTTTTTTTAATATTACCTAGATAATTTGTGAGTGTATGTATTTATTTATGTAATTTTAATATTTAAAATTATATTACCTTTATTTATAGTTTCAATGCTAAATGACATAATCAAACTGATTGAACATGCAAACTCTTTGGTCGGATGCACGGCGCTTGGAAGTAGAAACAAAACTATATTTAAAAAAATTGGAAAAGTAAAAAGCACTAGTGCGGAATATCGAACTTTCCGCACGATATACTTACGGCTACGGAATGTACCCATTTTTGAGCAACTGTATTAAAAAATACCCTTTGACGGGAAAATACTTTTCCCGATTTCCTATTCAATATGTAAATAAATATTGTTATGTTTAGCAGATACCTATTAAATTATAGCGCCTAGTGTACTCACTTACGAACTTGTTCATTACTCGTACGTAAAATTTTAATCTGTAATAGGTAGGTATCTTGGAATAGGTAAGGAGATTTTTACAAATAAAGAACAGATAGAGGAAAATTGAGTGGTTTTTTTTATGTCACAGAATAAGTAATAGTAGGTACAGTCAAGGGCAATAATATGTATACACTTTAGTACCTTGTCACTTTAACCACTGTGACAGTTCATATGTGGCAGTTCAAATATGACGACAATTAGACAAGGTACTAAAGTGTATACATATTTTTGCCCTTGACTGTACTATGTGTGTAATAAGCGCCGTCCGCAATAGTTGGTAATGTTGGGCCAACATTGTTGGTAGGTACTCCGAAAATTGGGCTCGTATAACACTCCCAAGACGACCACGGCCAGAAAAGGTACCTCCGCCCCCCGGAAGACTACAAGTGTACAAGCATTTTTATTTTTCCCAACCATTTGTGGTAACAGCTTTAGAACCATACACCGAACATGCTCTGACATGCTCTTACCCGGATTTAATCCTGTCCTAGGCAGCAAAGCATACAAAATCTTTAATCTATATCCCGAACATTCTCAAAATAAACGTGATGTCCAAGGCCACTGATGTGTGCGATGAAGCTATGTATGCCTTTTCAAACAATAGTAAGTAGGTGTGATTAATAGCCAATGGCGCCATAACACCTTTTGTGTCTACGTTAACCGTAAACTTCCGATAGCACAAAAATGAACTGTCACCGTCAATTTGAACTGTCACGGCAGTTCAAGGCTACGAATCGTCTTCATGGAAACTATCAATGTTGAATGCGAATGCGAAAAACGTTAGTTCCAGTATTTGAATCACTAAAGGTGCCGATAAACTTGGGCTCTATTCCAATATAATTAAACCCGTCAAGCTTCTGTATCGTGAATTCGTAATCATTCGATAAAGAAGGCTTTACTATCAAAAGAACTACCATAACGTCAACTAAGTATAATGCAATGCAATATACAAAGAAAACCGGGCAAGAGCATGTCGGACCATACTCCTTGTCAGTGTAAGGTTCCGACGCCGCTATTACCTACTAACACAGAAATCGGCCGAGCTAACTGGCGAGCATGTCAGACCATGCTCAATTTTGGGTTCCGAGGTTCCGACAGCGCTACTGCTAACACAAACACAAACACACAAATTTAGGCTAGTAAAAGCGGACCTTATTGCATAAAAAAAGGTCATAAAAAAATAGTTTTTTCTTTCGCGATGACCAAGCATAATAATTATTATCTTAAATACGAAACCCTCGGTGGGCGGGTCTGACTTGCACTTGACCGGTTTTTTAATGTTAGCCATAGCGGTTTCGGAACCCTAAAACTGAGCATGGTCTGACATGCTCTTGACCGGTATTTTTTATTTTGTACCTCAGTGATCTTAATAATTATGATGTCATGTACAGTCGAGTTCATAAATACCTATGTGTACACTTTTGTACCTTGACACTTTAATCTCTGTGACAATTCATATATGGCAGTTTAAACATAACATTAAATAGACAAAGTACTAAAGTGTACACATTATGAACTCGACTGTACCTAGTCCCAGTCCTCAATGAATAAGAAACTTTAGGATAACAAGCGGGAAAGTAGTATATTACATTGATCTTCCCTTACCATGAGTCTCAATTAACGTACTCGCTAGCGAGTCGAACCTCTGTCCCTCGCAGACCTCGCAAGTATTCTTATAGAGTGCAAGGGACAGAGCATGCGACTCGCTAGCGACTGTCACTCATAGTAAGGGTACTGCACAGTTTCCTTGGCGCCGAAATAAATTTATTTACAAAAGACAACCGGCGCGCGGCGCGTCTGCGCAGCCGACCTTGAAGTTTCGGCAATAATTTATATTATTTAAGCCGCAGACAAACACAACGGAGGCGGCGCCCCTATTACGAGTAGTATAATTTGGACGATACCAAAGCGAAGTAATGATTGAAATCGTAAGACACTTCTTAATAATTGCATTGAAACGTCACTTGGACATAGTTCCATCGTGGCCTATGTAACAAATTGGTTGACTGTACGATGATGATGAAACAACAGCCGTAGGGTATTTTGCTGTCGCAAACACTGACTATCTACTCGCAAGCAAGTCATGGAAACAGCTGCAGAGCCTGCAGAGGTGTTTAATCAGGTACAGTCAGCTCAAAATGATCTAGACACGACATATTCTCTTGACAATAGAGTCAAGTGCAGACCTCTTTTGTTGCGTAGCTGTAGGTACTTATGCTGCCGACTGTAACTATGTATATCAAAAGACACTTACGTCTTAACCTGAGGACCCGTGTACGTTCAAAAGTACAAGTAGGTCTAAGTAGGTCTTAGGTAGGACGCGAACCTACATCTCTGGCTCTCCGGGCCGATGCAGGCACTAAAATCTGACAGTTCCCATCGTGATTATTTCGTTATAATCTACACTTAAACCAAAATGCAGTAATGACAGCGAATGTGCGCCCGTTGCAGTTAGAATTTTGGTCTTGAGTTACATTTTCGAGTTTAGTTCATCGTTTATTGTCGGGTAATCTCGTATTTATCTTGCTTTCTCAATAAGCTTCAGTACCCGTCAATAAGCCAACTGAGAAAGCAAGATAAATACAAACTAAGGGTCTCCCCAGACCTATCGACGCGGAATCGGCTTGAGCCGGTAAGAAAAAGTTTTATGTCCGTGCAGTAAGAGTGAAAAAGGTATCGCTCGGCTCGGCTCAGCTCGGCTCGGCGCTGCGAACGGAACGACGACGTCGTTTTCGATCTTACTGCGTGGACATAAAACTTATTCTTGCCGGCTCAAGCCGATTCCGCGTCGATAGGTCTGGGGAGACCCTTATCCGACAATAAACGATGGGAAAGGATTATTCAATACATCTGTACCTACCTACATATTCAAGTTCTGCCGTGTCTGTATGCACAGCTGAAATGAAATGACTATAAAGAAATGGTGACTAATTTAAATTTAGTACAAAATGACACTTACAAGTAAGTAGTGTTCGTAATTAAAGGGGAAATTGCTGAAGTGGGTCTGACCAAGGTCTGGCCATAAGGAAGACGTACGGGTTTTAAGATGTCATAAAAACCGGTTTTTTGGTACTTTTTGAAACGATTGATATTGTTATTTTTGGTGATATGCCAACCTACTCTTAGGGTTTCGTACCCGAGGGTGTCAAACGGGACGTAATCACTAAGCGTACGCAGTCCGTCCGTCCGTCCTAACTTTTGCTCGTCCTAAAGAGCTGTAGATACTTTTGATTCTTTTCAGAATATGTGATATTGATATGTAGGTGCGGCGGATTTTCTAACATAAAGAAAGATTGATAAAAAATATGGTAGGTATGTAAACACTTTATTGTACTAAAGCAATAACATTACACATATGTAAAAATTACAGAAATAAAATTAGGTACCTTAGTACAAAGGTGAACTTATGTGTTTACTAGGAACATATTTTGATTTTAGTTGTATAGTAAAAATGGTACCTACCTAAGCATTATATTAACACATAAACATTAAGTATAGTTAGTAAAAACCTTAGAGAAAAATAACAAAAACCGGTCGAGTGCTAGATAGCTCTTGAAAAAATATTATAGACGTTTTATTATCTTTTTTTATCTCGTGGTCCCCCGACAATTTATAAAATATTGACCGTGAAACTTAGGTAAGTACTATAGTTACTTTTGAGATAGTTTTACGTGTTTGTAGTAACGGCGTGGGAGCCCTACACTGAGCTTGGTCCGACAAGTTAATTCCCGGTTTTTTTAAGCTATTGCTTGGCCTAAACTGTGCTAAAATTTACTGTCCTTAAGGAGAGGATAACCACGAGTATCATGAGTATCCTTAAGTATATAATAATAATAACCTTATAATTATCTACCCAAACTATATTAGCTCGGAAATTAATGTCATTTGAATCCCTACATAGGTGTAGGTATTTATTATTCCATTTATTTTTCAACGTTAACATATGAAACAGTACCAATTAGTACTTACTGGTTAAGAGCATATATCCTTGCGCAACACTGAGGCCTAAGTCAGTTGACACCATTATAAACTTTTTTCCACCGGTATTATAATAACAATAAACACAATATCTTGCCGCAGCGTGCCTGAGTTTACTGCGAACTCTCATACATTGGAATTCGTGCGAAAGTGATGATGAAAACCATATCACAAATCGTTGCAGCTGTGTTACCTATTATTAGAAACCGTTACATCTAGCTCCTGATTATACATTTCCATTGATTTTTCTAATAATTAATGTGATCTAAAAATACTTTTGAGGTAAAATTGGACACTAAAAAGGCGGAATACATAAGTAATCAGCCAACGAGCGACGACGGGCGACTAAACACGACCTTGTACGATGAATTTGGAGCTCTAATTCTCTATAGGTCGCTATATCAACAGTATAGTCGGTGGGGCGAGCTAGTCTCGTTGAATACGAGTCGCATCTTTAGAGTTATAGTGATCTAATTAACAAATTTTGGATTTCGAGTTAGGTCTCTATAGTAATAAAGGTCACGGCCCACCTAGTATGAAAACCATACCCAGGGTGTACAGAAATGCAATAGGGCGGGAATTAAAGATAAATATGTATACTTTGTAATGGTATATGTCGCATTAGTAATTATAAAAGAAGAAACAATAAAGCGATTTTTTTAAGTTTTATTCAACTTCATCAATGTATAAATCTAAAGTTACATCGTCCAAAAAGGCTGCAGGTGTATCTATACTTTCTTGATGTCTGGCCCAGGATAAATAGTAGACAACGCTTGCAATGTGGGCACAACTTCCTATGGTGCGGCGGCCTTGTATACAAGAGCAGTAGTAACCCTCGGTACGATCTCGGTAATGTGCAATTGCATGGCAAATTGACCTCGAGCCATCAAATGGAGTCTGAAATAACAGGTTGATACCGATAGAGGTATAGGTACCTGGATTATGGCCAAAATAATCAAATCGAACACACAGATCACAACGAAAACCTACGAAGACTGAACTACCCACATTAACTACGGATTTCATATAACTACCTAATCAAAGATATATTAATAGCCAATCTTCTTAGCACTGTTACATATTACCTCCATGGTTTTTTTTTAAACTATTTACTTAAAATAAAGTGTGGGTTAGAACTGCATAATTTACCACCAATTTGGTTCATGTACGCAAACATTTTTTGACCGGGTAGGATTATGGGCCATGACCTTTAAGCCGAAAGCTGAATTAGGACACTATAATTCTTTAGGTGCGGAGGCCATCGCTGCCTTGTTTCCCGACGAATGATCGAAAACGTCTTCAAAAATAAATTAAAACTGCAAGGCGCATAAAAACCAGTATAACGTAACGTCTGTATAATTAAATAAGAACGACTTATCTAGCAGTGTGTTCCAAAGCCTACCAAAATAAATATTTCAAATGCGCCTCCCGATTTTAATTTAGTACTCGTATGTTAAGTCCTTTATTTATTCCGTTTGACTATAGTGTAGTTATTGAGCGTTTCATAAAAAAAAATAGAACTTTTCCCTTATGACCTTGCCACAAAAGTAACTTAAACGTAAAGTAAAATTACTGTACTAGGTACAGTCAAGGGCAAAAATATGTATACACTTTAGTATCTTGTCTATTTTCGACATATTTGTACTACCATATATGAACTGTCACAGTGGTTAAAGTGACAAGGTACTAAAGTGTATACATACATATTTTTGCCCTTGACTGTACACAGGACGACAGGTAACGCGACCTATTTCTTAAAACGGAATAACTGGGGGTGTAACTGCCACTGGGTTGAAGGGTTACTTTTTTTTCTTTTTCTTTTCATGTCACGTTTTTTTATCTAAAATTGTCATTGTGAAAACAAAACTTCACTTCTGCATACCTACCCTACAGAAAACAACTCATTTTTTATACTTACTCAAATTAAAATAAAATAAATAAATAAATATCAGGGGACAATGTCACACCAATTGACCTAGTCCCAAACTAAGCTCTAGGCTTGTACTATGGGTACTAGACAACGATATAAATACTTATATAGAGAAATATATACTTAAAACTTATACTTATATACTTAATTGGAAGAATAAAACCACATCTGCTAATACATTTTTTTATTAAAATCCATAGAGTAGACACCCACAATAATAGGTAGCCATCGATTGCACAACATCAATGCACTTATGAACTAGCATTATACTATTAACTACTAGATAAAGCAATGTCTCGCATGTTTAAAAGAAAGAAAAAGCAACTTACTTTCATTTGGAACGGGTAAATTCGCGTTAATTGTACACGTAAAACGTATACGTAAGTATTCAATTTAGAATGGGTTGTCTCTAATGTTTCGATTTTTACTTTTAAACGCGCGAAAACATATCTTTCTCAATTAAAACTTATCACAATTATAATAATTAAAGCTATAATTGTTTGGTATCCATTTAAATCACACCCCGCTTTAAAATATTACACAAAGCTGACGAAAAATATATCCTGGACACTTTAGGAACTATCGCACATTCATGTCTGTAACAATTTGTCTAGCTTGATTATGTTAAAATGTGTATTATGCCCATATACTTTAGGACGGGCTTAAGAAAGCTTCGATGTTTGAAAAACGTTCGCCGAGACTTTTTAGGGTTCCGACTTCTTTTCTTTATCTACGACGACACCATGTAATGGATACTTTGTAAAATCTGCCGAATGGAACCCTGAACGGTATCACAGTGACATTATAAAACAATTTGTTCGACACTTCTTACGACTTGAATCATAACGTCACTGTGACAGTTCTATGGTAGGTCAGGCTTTGGGCTGATATTAAATTTAACTACTGCGGCGGGAATTCCATTTTGATAAATAAAAACTGCGAAAATGACATTCTTATTTGTGTGTCATAGAAGTCACCCCCTGCGACGACTTAAAGCCTTCGCTATCAACGTCAAACACTTATAGAATTAGCGAAAGTTTGGGCTATTCCGAGTTGTCCACACCCCTTTGTCCACACCGTGGACGACTGGGGAAAAAAAACCCACGAAATTATGTTGACGTTTCACACTCTTTAATTTGACTTAACTGTGTTAGTTTTTAGTTAGTTTTTATTAATGTAACTAACACAGTTGGCCACAAAATTTCGAGGGTGTGGACTACTGGGAATAGGCCGAAACTTTTATAGGCGGCGCGTGCAATGCGAATATTGCCGGAAGGTATTAATCGTTAATGATTTTGGACTGTCAGGCCGGACAGAGTTAGGACTGTAGCGGTAATCTATTAGTCTATCGTGCCCTTTGGCTGCCTCGCACGGCTTCTCTAAATGTCCCCGAGCTACACCAGAAACTGAATGAAGCAAGTAAATGATACCAATTTCACATGATTCTCTAACTACCTATGTACAATTTATTAAATTTAAGTAATTTAAAATACAGTAACATTTTGATGAGGCCATCTTTAAAACAAGTATGTAAGTACCTTGTTCAATTGCAAAGCTGTATCACAAATTACCAGCTTGCAACAGGTGCTATCTACCTACGAATAACTACAAATAAATTGAATAAAAAATCGCGAAGTCACTTTGAGAACCTCACAGCTCGTTATAAAACTGATAGCTCTTGTTTGGCTCAATGAAATCGCCGAAATACAACTGAATACGCCGTCCGCGCCCTTAGCGATGGCAGATCGACGGACAGTCTCATTCTCATAGATATACAAACAGACAATGGCTCGAATCACACATTTTGCTGACACAGTAGAAGCGCCTGCCGCTTGAGTCAGGACGGCCACATGTTCGAGTCTTACATTTGGTATCAACGCTATCAGTCTCAATCCCTACTATCTGTACCTAAAAAAAGTAGCCATATTTTCATAGTTCACTGTCCTTACTTTACCGTGCATTCAATTAAAATACCTACCAAAATTAAAGACAATTGAATAACACTTACATTTTTTTAGGCGTGTTCTCTAGCTTATCCTCGTGCCTACCAGGGGTACTTTTTATAGAATATGTTTTTTAAACTTTAAGATTATAATAGCTTATGGCTTGGTTTCCCATGTCCTTTCAAAGGCAGGATGTAGGCACGAGGTAGGGTGGGGAACGAATCTTGTCACAAAAAAGAAAGAATGCAATTTTCATAGCAATATTCGTGCCTCACATTACAGGTGATAATTGCTTTTTTAATATAAGCAGTTTTTTTTTGTTACAATTACATGTACGAGTAAAGTATATTTCCACTTTACTTAACAATCCTACAGTTACATTAAATTGTCATTATTTACATTACATGCTGTTGGGAGGGACACTATCTACATACATGACCACATTTCAGATTGAACCCTAAATAAAAAACGCTTCCGCTACGCTTTGGCCACGCTTTTAGTATGGGACCGCGCCTGCGATGCATTTTCTTACAAATTAATTGATTAGGATATTATAGACACTTATTACGTTGCTTATATGACATATATTCGTTCTACAACTCAATACAATGAACACAGATTCTAACATTTAACATGCACCTATTAAACTACTTAACGTCATATATGACAGATATTTTGGCTTTTAATATAACATTTTAACCTATGTTACAGACAGATATAATCCATGTATATAATCTACTAGCGACCCGCCCTCGCTTCGCTTCGGTTTATGTGAGTTTTTTGTAACACCCGTACATAAAAAAAGAATTTATTATACATAAAAACCTTCCTCTTGAACCGCTCTATCTATCAAAAAAACCCGCATCAAAATCCGTTGCGTAGTTTTAAAGATCTAAGCATACATAGGGACAGACAGCGGGAAGCGACTTTGTTTTATACTATGTAGAGTGATAACACTTAGACAAGTAAAGTTTATTGGTTATCCTGCGCCAGAGTTCAGAGCGACGAGCACGAGTTTAATTTACCTGCTTGTCGCCCACGACATACTGAACGACGATCTAAGTATTTGGAGGCTAAAACAACGGACGGGCGGACGGACGAGCGAAATCGCAGCGGCGAGTTTAAGTAGTCCCCTCAGAGCGAACAAAACACATTTTAGCGCGTAGATGTTCAATTAAGCAGCCTTATACGTTTGATCCATCGGCAGAAATCATGCTGCTAAATTGAAAATGCACGCGCTAAAATGTGTTTTGTTCGCACTGACGGGAATACTTAAATTCGCCGCTTGGACATTCACTCGTTCGTCCGCCCGACCGTCGTTGTTGAGAGAATCACTACCCTGTTCTGCTAGCTCACCTGATGTGGTTGTCCCTGGATAAAGTGCACAAACTAATAGGGGTGATAGAGTAGTTAAAAAGCTATCGATTTAACCCCTATGTTATGTATGTTCAGCGATTTTTACTAGTTTACATATAGGAGATATTGATCATTTCAATCTGAATTTTTGCTGTCCATGTCCCGAAAGATCATTGATTTCATGTTTTATTTCATACGTTTTTAAAACTATTTGCCTGTTTTTTTTCAGTTTGTTTTTCAAAGTTATTACATGTTTGTTTCTCCATACTAGATGTTCCAGTGTTTGCTTTATACTTTGTATGGAAAAACCACTTTATGTGATTACTTAAAAATAACGGGCAGGGCAAATAGGTTTAAATACTTCGCTGATTGAATGCTTCGCTGGTGATGATAAAAAACCAGATTAAAATGATCAATATCTCCGAAACTACTAAAAATTGCTTTTTAACTGCTCTATTATCCCTTAGCCTATGCACTTTATAACGACACACTGTATGTATAATGGCTTGCCGACCGGGGCCTAGTACGTAATAAAAAATAACTTAATATTTTTCCTAAATTACTAACAATTACTACACTTTGGTTACTACATTGATAACACGTACTACACCTACCTACCTACGTACCTACCTATACATATGTAAGGGTTTGTTTTGATTGTTTTTAGGGTTCCAAAGTCAAACTAGGAACCCTTATAGTTTGGCCATGTCAGTCTGTCCGTCTGTCCGCGGTTTAACGCAGACTCTTTGTGCTACAAAGCTGTATTTTGGCATAGGTATACATCTACACTAGTATTATAAAGAGGAAAGATTTGTATTTTTTTGTGTTTTTGTAACGAATAAACTCAAGAACTACTGGACCGATTTCAAAAATTGTTTCACTATTAGAATGCTACGTTGTCCCTAACATAGGCTATGTTTTATTTTTCTGCGCGGACGGAGTCGCGGGCAACGGCTAGTTTAAAATACGCCGATAAAGTTGTAAAATAAAATAGGGAAAAAAATCAAGAGCCTCTATAACAAGTAAAGCAAAGGTATTTCTTTAATTATACCATCGAGTGAGGCGTCATTGGATAGCAGTTAAAAAAATATTATGTACAGTCAGGAGATTTAATTTGGTACCCACCTTAGGTCCAAAGTCAATCTGACAATCTACGACAATAAGGTTGAGTTTCCTAAAAGTTACAAGTGACTTGACATCTCTAATGACATTGACGACTTCAAGCATATTTTTCTTGAAATGGGTCCCAAATTACCGCTCGTGACCGTATGTATATGTAATTATAATTCTTTTGCCTAGAGGTTTTATGAGATCTGTAAGTATACACTATCTTTTTGAAACTTTGTGGTGTATAAGTATGGGTGCCATGCCATTTACTGTGTATCTGTAATAGTGTAACAGTTGCCAACCTCGGCGCCTGCGTATCCGCGCTACTGAGCGGTGCTAAAGGCGGTGGCATGGTCCACTTTTGGTTTAAGAAAAGTAATTTGAGCTACGACACTTTTGTGTATTGAAAATGAGGTATTCAAGAATTTCATTAAAAATGTTAACGTCACAAATGTACAAAAACTAACAAAACGACGTAGTTTTACAGCTCAAAATAGCGCGCTTATGTCGTTCTACACATCTATCTACATGCTAAATAACCATCATACCTAAATAATAAATAACGAGTAGGTACAGCAAGATTTTTTAAAGCGGCTTGTTGGCGAACAAAGCCGGTGGTGTAAAATAGTAGATAATAAATGCATTTTTAAACTAATCGTATTGATACTGGCAACTTTTAGACGGCTGCGGGTCTCTATTGTTTCAAACACAACAGTAATCCCCTACCTTACAAACTAACCTTTCAATTTAATAGGGAATATGCATGCATTTTTTTAAATAGGATTTCTCAATGGTCCTACAATTGACCTCCGCAACCCGATTAACAAAACCTAAAAGTCTAGTCGAAATGCATAACGCTAAGCGAGCGATTTTTGAAAATCGACAATTTATATAACCTCGTATGGCCCAGTGTACATAATCAAAGCGATTTAATTTGAACTGTGTTGCATTAAAAATAGGGTATAATTTCCTATTTTGTTAAACTGAAAGTGGCATTATCGAATAAACGTAATTGAACTTTATTGCCTTGATGGTAGCTTCAGTCCACAAAAAACTCGGTTTGTAGTATGGTGGGCCTTACGAGGATAAAATTGACGTAAACTGATGATGACAGTAGAGTCCACAGGCTATTGTGCCAGAGAGAGCTCCTCAAGACAGCTATCGTAATACTCGTAATGAATGACTTAGAAGTGGTTTGGTTTACATTTGATTTTCCACTACTAGAAAACTAAAGTGCGTTTGTATTTGTTCTATATTTATAACAGAAATCTTTTTGTTTTGTTTCCAAGATATTTCATACTTGTTCATAAATAACGAAATTAAAATATTTCGTAGTACGGCTTAATATCGGTTGTAACTTGAGCCTGTTTATACTTAATATTAAATTAATTAATTAAATTAACTAGGTAGGAATAAACTTAAAGTCAAATTAAATCAGTTGTCAGGAGGTAAATATTTAGCTGAAACTTAACTTTGGCTTGTCTGTGCTGTTAGGACTGTTGCATAGCACATGAGTGGAGTCGTGCCTCGTCTTACGAGGGCCATCCACGTCGGAGTCGGCCCCCGCGGCGACGGAGTTGAG
>OZ014447.1:17493680-17517966 GCA_963966035.1 Acleris laterana
TTGACGGTTCCATCTATAAATTGCAGACGGCCTACACCCTGTGCCGACATACAGCCCCAAATCATCAAAGATGCCGGAAACTTCACCTTTCGCTTAAGACAGTCATTATGAAATGCCTCTCCTTTTTCTCGAATGACTTTACTTCGTTCATCACCAACTGTGACGTCGAATTTCGATTCGTCGCTCCATATTATTCTTCGCCATTGATCGGCAGTCCAGTTTCTGTGTTCTTTAGCGAATTTCAACCTGTTGTTTTCTGTTTTTGAGTAAGTAACGGTTTCTCTTTAGCTGTGTAAAAACCGTAGCCCATTTTCTTCAGCACTCTCTTGCAGGTGTCGACTGATATATTATTTTTAATAGCGTCACGCCATAGTACGGTAAGTTCTCTTGCTCTTGCACGACGATTTTTCTTTATGATCTTCCTCAGAATCCTGTTTTCTGCTTTGCTAGTTATTCGTGGACGGCCAGTTTTCTTTAAACAGGAGACGGTTCCGTGTTTTCGATGATGATCGATGATCGTTTGAATTGTAGATCGTGGCAACGACAGGTCCTTGGATATTTGGTACGTCGATTTGCCCTTATTGTTATGAGAAATGATAATTTTCCGCACTTCTTCGGCCACTGGTTTACCTCGTGCCATTTTTATAAAATAATGATTAAGAAGTAATGATAATTTGCTTGTAATTTGGCTTTTTATATAGCCCGTTGACCTATTAGATGACAGAGAATACTATTTATTCAATTTGAACTATTATTTTACATCATACCACTTAAAAAGCAGTTTTAATTTTAAATAGACGACCTGTTTTGCGTCAAATATGAACTAGACGTAATTTTTTGCTTACAAGATGATAACTTTATGATATAATTACATTAAGATCGTTAAAATGATCACACTTTGTACATCATAAGATTAAACTAGGTGTAATGACCTCGTGTGTAGCGTATTCCATTAATCATCAAAGTCAATCCGGGATTAAATATCTGTCTTACAATTAAATATTGTATTTTGAAGGGCGACTAGACGATCTATTATGCATTGGGGCTCGTATAAAGAGACCATTGTGGTTCTAAGGTAAAGCACAAGTTGTGAAACTAGTGGGCGAAACTAAACTAGTGGACAAAGACGTTGATGCATCCGCCCAAACATCACCACCAGGCTGGAGCTGCCTGCCTTAAGGCGGCTCTGACTGTCCAGGGGCACCCACATCACTATTATTGTGTATTCTAATAAACTAAAGTGTAACCAGAAATTGGTGTCAAATTCATGACATTTTTATCTGCTTTTGGAAAACATCTTTAAACTACTATGTTCTGCTGCCCTTTATTTATTTATTTATTATTATTATAATAATTATGTGCATAACAATAGTCTTGTGTCCTATTTCCTAAGTAATAAACCAAGTCTGTTCTTAGAAGTATTCACTGAAGGTGCAATAGTGGTAAGATCTAAGGGAAAGATAGTGTAATGAATGATGTTCAATTAACCTTCTTATATGGGTCTAACACAGGGACCGGACCCGCTTACCCTAACCCGGGGTTTTTAAAGGGTTTTTATAGCGCTGATTTTTATAAACCCGCACATTTCGGTAAGCGCTTCATCGGGTTACACAATAAACGGATAATCCATTCGATTGAGTTAATTTCGCTTACCGCTTACCAGTATCAAAACCTCCGAATGGGTTACCGCTTAAAATACCTTCAAGCAAGTTTAGTTCTTAGACGAACTACGTACGACATATTTTTGGACCGTTTATAGAAACCTATAGAAACCAAAACTCGGGCGGCGCGCGCGCTTCAATCAAAGGTGAGTGCAGTGGCCTGTGGCACGAGCCGCTCGTGGCGGCATTTGTCAAAGCTTTATGAATTGCCGCCGTCGCAGCCTTGGTCCTTGATCTTTAAGCATATTTTTGCAAAAATGTTGGGTCCTTGTGATCAATTTTTGGCGTAAACTACCTTTTGTCACTTGTTTACCTATTTATTTGTTTATTGCACGCATATTACTCGTCACTTTCTTAGTGATTTGCAAACGTTGCGCATCTCCGTAGTTATATTAGTAAGTGAAAGTTAATTTGATGAGCTAAGAAGCTAAGATTTGGTGTGTCGTTTTGGTAATAAGAGACTGTAATTAATCAAGTAAAGATATTAACTGTTATTGTTATTTAAAAAAAGTAGTAAGTGTACAGTCGCCATCAGATATATCGGAGCGGCCGAGGTACTCAAATATTTCTGAGCAGCAATAAATTTCAATAAATTATTTACGGTAAATAAGGTCAATAAGATCTGAACATCCAATTCGCCACAAATATATGAGCAGTGGTTTTTCAATTAAATCTGAACACACAACGAGACAATAATATCTCAAAGCACAACTCGTCAAAGTTATCTGCACAGACAGGGTGATCATAAATATCTGAACATTTAGGGAAAATATACCTTAAATCACTTGGCATACAGTTTAAAATTCTTTAACGTACTACGCTGGAATACATTTTCTACACAACCACCATTCGGTTTTATCAATGTCAAAACTAAAAAGAGTTTTCTGCTGGATGTAGGGTGTATACACTGCCTGGCCTGAGATAGAGCGTGACGTCATCGTGATACTAATGGCGTCCTTATCTTACTCGTACTGTGCGAATCGTGCGGTATGCATGTGTCGCCCGGACTCTGTATGGCCGTTTATACAAAATCAAAGACCATCTTTTTGTATTTTTTTTCTATTCGGAATCATCAAGAAAATTGAGCGGTACGGAGGCTTGAACTCACTATGTTTTGTTTTTTTTTGTAGTTTTGAAAACTAACGAGTTTCTATAAATATTGATGTTAAGTTTGTTTACAGGTTTCATTTAAAAAAAAAATGAACATGAATTCTTAATAAAATACAAAAAATAAGCACAATTGAGGGTTTGAACCCTGATGCAACGGTATATATAAATTATGATTTCTAATTACTAAACCGCTAGGCCATGGGGACTGACACAATAGTGGATGAAATATTGCAAAGCATTCGTACCTATTGGCAGCTTCATCATCACTACATATTATACTTAAAACAAAGTCGCTTCCCGCTGTCTGTCTCTATGTATGCTTAGATCTTTAAAACTACGCAACGGATTTTGATGCGGTTTTTTTTAATAGATAGGATAATTCAAGAGGAAGGTTTTCATGTATAATAAACTTTGTTTTACGTACGGGTATTACAGAAAACTCACATAAACCGAAGCGAAGCGAGGGCGGGTCGCTAGTATTACATATTTGCATTTGATAATACACGCTGTGAATTATGCTACCGTTTTTGTGAATTGCCAAATATTTTATTCAAATGTGTCTCTTGTGAAGACCGTGAAGTTGCTTTTCGAAGATTTATATTTTGTATACCTACTTATTTTGTAAAAGGAAAATTCATTACATCTGTACGATTACATTTAAACTGTATGCCTAGTGCTTTAAGGTATATTTTCCTTAAATGTTCAGATATTTATGATCACCCTGTCTGTGCAGATAACTTTGACGAGTTGTGCTTTCAGATATTATTGTCTCGTTGTGTGTTCAGATTTAATTGAAAAACCACTGCTCATATATTTGTGGCGAATTGGATGTTCAGATCTTATTGACCTTATTTACCGTAAAGAATTTATTGAAATTTATTGCTGCTCAGAAATATTTGAGTACCTCGGCCGCTCCGATATATCTGATGGCGACTGTACATACCTACTCCCGGCTTTATTATGCGTAAACAAAAAAGTGACGCAGCTCATCGGTATTATGAATACGACGTGGCATCAAATATAAGTACCTAAAAAATAGCGGCACGCGCGGGAAGGTGGCGAAGGGGTTACCCTAACCCGAACGGTAAGCGCTTAATACCAAATCCAACAACATTCGGTAAGCGGTTACCAAAGGGATACGGTTAGGGTAACCTGGCTTGATAGGGCTATCTCATCGTTGGGTAAGCCGGTGAAGAGGTTACCGAAACGATTGGCTTACCGTATGAACGGGTAAGCCGTTCGAACGGCTTAAGCAAAGGAACGGGTTTTCCGGTCCCTGGTCTAACAGGGGTGTGTCCCAAGTAAAAATATAAAATTCTCATTAGTCCATCAGTAATATAATTATCAACAAATATTGAACATGTATTTTTAAATAAAACGCGCATCAACGTTCGGGAGTGCGGGCTCGTGACGTCACAACGTGGTATAAAGTGTGCCACGGCGTGCGTGACGTCACGCGAAACTTCAACGCACTGTACCTTCGTAATCATTCAAATTTCAGGCAAATTTCATGTTAATAAATAGTTTACTAACCATAACACACGTTAGTGTAGTAACCATTACATTATGAGAAGTTTATTTTAATATAAATGCTGTTTAAATTCGACTAATCGTACCAATATTAAATAATTAACATATTTTCAAAAAAATATTTTAACCTTCCTTACCTTAAAACTTTTAAGTGCGAAATTATATTTAAAACAACATCTTGTACAGTCGACGCCATAAATATGTTTACACTTTAGTACCTTGTCTATTTAGCGTCATGTTTAAACTGCCATTTGAAATTGTCATAGCGGGTAAAGTGACGAGGTACTAAAGTGTAAAAATATTTATGGCGTAGACTGTACATACTGAATGAACTTTAATTTACTTCATTATATTATTTTCTCAGTAATGACTGTTTATTATTGATGTTATTACAAACTCTTACATATAACATATACCTACATAAATCGCTTGGTCCGGCAATATATTGTCTCAAAGTTACATTGCGAGCGTTACCAAACATTTCCTTAATTTCCATGTATCCAAAGTCGCAAAACCAGCGTGAATATGGCAACACTAGGGAATGCATCCCGGTAAATTTTTGAATGGGATTTACCGCGGTAACGGTAAATTACCGGTAATTTCCGTACTAAGAATTACCGGTTTGCATTCCCTAGGCAACACTAATGCTCATCATGCGCAAAAAATAAAAAATATCAAACAATTATCCGGCAATAATTGAAATTGAGTGTGTGAAGATCAAATCATCCACGTAAGTTTATTGAATTTATACAGGGTGTTAGGTAGAGCGTTGTCAAAAAGAAACAGGCGAGTAGAAGAGACTATTAGCTATCCATTTCAGGTACTTTAACCCTTAATTTGTCTAAGGGCTATTTAATACCTTTTTTTTTATAATTTTATTACAAGACACCGAAATTCGACCTTCAAACCCCGAAAAAAAAGGAACTACTTGGTGTATTGACAAATTTTTAATTTTGATAGATTGTTAAATGTTGTGGTGTTCAAATAAAACTGTTACTGGAAGCGTAAAGCTACTTTAAAAAATAATGGGGGCTCCCAAAGTTTCAGAAACCGATAAAGAAATCTTTCAACCTCAACTTTACAATGAAATTTAAAAAAAACCAAAGTGATTACAATTCTTCCAATTTCCTAAAAACACTCCTGTTCACGCCAATTCTAATGGTATGCCACATGCATAACGAAACTCTTAATAATTCGAGTTATTTGCTAATAACTTGTTGAATGTGGCGAATTCGATGTTTGAGAAAATTTACTTCTCTGTTCATTTACCACGTCTTACGCAGTTAGATAGTGTTTTCTCTCTCTAACATCCTTCTAACATATGGAAGATAAGGTTAGGTTAGGTTAGGTTAGGTAGTAATTTATTTAAATTTTATTAGTAAAAATCTGAGGATATTGACTCAGGATCCCCAAAATGGTAACTTTTCTAATACATAGTCACAACACAAAAAAATATTTTTTTTTACAACAATTGCTCAAATTGATGACCATTTTGACCAATACAGGCACGATATCTCTTCCGTATTTCGACTGTCGTCGTTTTTAGTTGCATTTCTTCTTTCATCACTTGAAAAGCATGCTCAATTTTCTCAATTAAATGATCTCGGCTTCTGACTTCGGTGGCATAAACCAAATTCTTTGCATGTCCCCAGACATAAAAACCATTTTGGGGATCCTGAGTCAATATCCTCAGATTTTTACTAATAAAATTTAAATAAATTACTACCTAACCTAACCTAAACTTATCTTCCATATGTTAGAAGGATGTTAGAGTGAGAAAACACTATCTAACTGCGTAAGACGTGGTAAATGAACAGAGAAGTAAATTTTCTCAAACATCGAATTCGCCACATTCAACAAGTTATTAGCAAATTACTCGAATTATTAAGAGTTTCGTTATGCATGTGGCATACCATTAGAATTGGCGTGAACAGGAGATGTTTTTAGGAAATTGGAAGAATTGTAATCACTTTGGTTTTTTTTTAATTTCAGTGTAAAGTTGAGGTTGAAAGATTTCTTTATCGGTTTCTGAAACTTTGGGAGCCCCCATTATTTTTTAAAGTAGCTTTACGCTTCCAGTAACAGTTTTATCTGAACACCACAACATTTAACAATCTATCAAAATTAAAAATTTGTCAATACACCAAGTAGTTCCTTTTTTTTCGGGGTTTGAAGGTCGAATTTCGGTGTCTTGTAATAAAATTATAAAAAAAACGGTATTAAATAGCCCTTAGACAAATTAAGGGTTAAAGTACCTGAAATGGATAGCTAATAGTCTCTTCTACTCGCCTGTTTCTTTTTGACAACGCTCTACCTAACACCCTGTATACTGTTTTTTTTATGTTCAATTGTAATTCTTTTGTGTTTTTTATCACTGTTTGCTCATTGCTACAGTCGTACTGTTGTGAATTAACCATTAATTGAGGCTTAACAGTGGATTAATTTAGAGACATCACAATTTTAGGTTAGAGCCGCAAGCTTTTTCTGTCGCAAAGTTACCGATTGCTACTAGGAGAGTTCCCAAGCGTTGCTGCGAGAGTTACTGAGTGGTACCTTAAGCTAGTTTCACATGAAGTTAAAATATTAATAACCCTTTACAGTGAGTAAAATGAATAGATATTTCATAGTCTATACCAATATAATAAAGCTTTTCTTTTTTCTTTTTGTTAATGTATTTTAGTATCTGCAATCAGCTATTTAGCTTTAATCAGATGTTCTGGAGGTATTCAAACAGCCAAGGGAAATAAAGGTTGCTGCATCGATGGATGTACAACCTCAACGTTGAATACCTCCAGAACATCTGATATAATAAAGCTAGTGGTTTTTTTTAACATGCTAATCTTAGGTACCTACTAGTTGGATTTGGTGATAAATATGTAATAATAGTAGTTTTAAATTTCAAAAATCACCTAGCTTAATTAAAAAAAATGTTAACATAGCTTTATAATGTCTTGAGCATTACTACTTGTCACGTACGTTACTGTGTTACTGTCTTGAGATACATTTACAATTTTTGGTGGCCTAACCCAGATTCAAACATTCTACAGATGGATAAAATTATAGACTTTAACAGAATGTTATTCAAGTTATGAGTGTTGTTTTCTATGAAACTACCACTGTACATCTCATATGAAACCTTTTTTTTCTCAAATTTACTTGGGAGCAAAGAAATAGAGCCACTTTCTTTGGAAATTCCCAAGTGTTCTTTGCTCCCAAGTGTACTAGTCATAGGGTAGATCCTCCGTGTATATTATGTCATAAATTAATCACGACACACAACATGTTTTTTTTTTAATTATAGTCAACCATATTATATTTGTTCATAATAATTACCACTGTTTATTTTCTTAGTGCAATTTTTATCACATAAAATACATTAAAATTGTGTCATTTGGAGTCTTTATTCGGTAATTTTAGTTTCAGTACGTTTTTTTTGAAAACAGTTATGTTCTTCAATAATTTTAATATAATTATTAAATGTCATAAGAAATGCTTTCAATCTGAGATTTTATTTTCAGGAATTACCACATTGCACTAATCAATACTCTTAAAATACTTCAATAAATTTGATTCAGTGCCTACCTGATTCAAAACTGAATATTTCACCCTCAAAGCCGTATCGGCGAAGGGAGTTCAGGGGCCAAACCGTCGACTCCCTTCCTTCTCTCATCAAAATGATGTCGGCATCCGTGATGGCGAGTTGGCCCGAGCATAGCTCCACGCCATTTTCATCTACGTTCACCACATGATAAACGTTCGCATGCAGACCATGCAGTTCAGATGCATCCTTCTTGCTGTGTAAGCACCCCATTGTGTTAACAGGTAGCAAGTTAAAATCAATAGAATCACATACTGAAGATGAAGATTAATATTATCGAGTTCTATTATTCTGTTTAATAATAATTAATAGGAATTGTGTCGTATTACAATCAACGACGATAAAAAGTAAATAAGAAATATTTTCACGAAATTAGAACCCGATCTCGATCTAATCAAACCAACGTGACATTGACATATTTATGTTGCGCTCAGAAACTTATACCTAATTACAATGTTTTAATTTTAAAATTAAACTACACTGTATAAAACTTAAACTAAACTAAAACTAAACTAAATTATTTCTTTATCATTAAAGAATATTGTCTTTAAATGACTGAAATAAATAGTGTGAGCAATTTTGTAATGCAGTGTCCAACTTCAAGCGATTCAGCAAAGCGACGCGGCACGACGCGAATCACTAACTAACGCTTTATAAATAATTAACAGTGCGATAAAGAAGTCATATTTTTTAAAAGGTAAAGTAAAGTTCTCGAGTCGTTCTTTTGGTAAAATTTAATAGAAAATGTAACCAAAACTTGTTTCATTATTTTTATCATAATAATACAGTCAAGGTAACAGATTTTTGTTTATGCAAATAATAAATGAATAAATAAATAAAACTGATAAATAAATAAATAAAAATATTGTTAACGAATCTTAGAGCAACACGGCCTTAGCTATGAATATCAGTCAAATAGTTCTCATGCTATGGCAACTTAGTACATTTGATATGGTTCGCTTTTCATTCTTCTCTGACATAATTAATATGGCGCGTGGATTAAACAATAATAGACTCTTGGTCAACGGTGTAAGCGCTTCAACGACCGCCTTATGATTGAGCGCCATCTTCGATACATGACGAGTTTTTTTTCGTATCGCTTTTATGTCAGTGTTGCTGATGGATTAAAAAAAATGCACTTTAGGAACCAAACAAAAATGTAACATTAATACAAAAAAGGATATTTATTTACTTTTGTTATTTTGAAATATATATTATGCTTCATAAAAATGCAAAAATATATAATTTATGACAATTTGTATTGAATCAATATGGCAACACAATAAGTAACTGTCTTGACATTTTTTGACATTGTTCAAATTTTTGTTTCAATTTCAGCGAGAAATTCATTTCCGAATTTTTCATAGAATTTTTCACGTTGCATGATGTGTTATGGTGTGCTTCGTACCTGGCTGCAATAATTGGACCGTAGAAGGTATTTCACATGAATGGGTCACGCACAGATTCCATATGTTCTATTGATTAAATTGGAAAATGTGTCTGTCTCTCAGCCTTTCAGGCTTCACTGAACTGATAAAATCCCTACAAAATAATACCCATTTACTTTTCATTTCCGATTTTTACAAGCATTTATTTAACTTGCAATGTATGTAGGTATGTACGGGTCAAATCTTGCAAATTAAATTTGACCCACTTCCCGTTAACGGAATGGGCTGAAATTTGGACCACATAGGTATGTAAACTCTATGAGAACGCAATATTATCGTAGCTAAGAGGTGATCTGATGATGGAGTTGGAAGGTGGCGACAGAATCTCCGCTATTCTTAACGTAGACCCACCGTATTGGAACTCAATAGTTTGGTCTCGAAAACAGGAGACTTACTTTAATTCCTAATCCCCTAGCTGGGGCAACCACAGAGCGTTGCCATTGGGCTCTAACTCGCACTGCGTGCTTCACCTCTAGCGATATAGACGATAGCGAACAGCGATACACGTGTTCTACAATGACGTATACAATTTAAATTAAATAAGATTTAACATAGTTGAGATACCTTATTTTATTACAGAATATTAAATATTTAATAATTTCAGGGGGAATACCGATTTAAACGAGTGTTCTAACTTCTGCGATATCCTCAGAAATTATCGTCTTAAGCTGCGATCCCACAGACCGTGCTTAAACGGTCACATTATGACATAACCACACAGGCAGGGCAGGCCCGCGAAATTGGTCGTGAAAAACGTTATTATTTATCAATGGCAGCGGCCGCGACAATATATGAAATCGATTTTTACTTTTTAAAACCATGTTTGGACTAACGGAGCAAAAGACTCGTACGTAGTACAATCAAAGTTCTTGCAAGTTGATTTCACGGTGTCTCCTTGTTTCACCGACACGTCACTTCGCAGATTTTCTTTTCGCGCATATGATTCAATTTCTTATAAGTAAGCATTAAGTAAATATTTAAGTTTTTGAAAAGACGTAGGATATTTCCAAGGGAAAAGCGATAAACAAGTTTCACTTACTCTATCCGAGTGGATAGAGTAACGCGCAAAGTCTTGTGTGTTATTATAAACATGACGTGTCGCTGTCTGTTTGTTTTCACTGTTGAACAGATACTTAAGTAGGTACCTCTTTAGGGATCTGGGGGGTCATTATGACATAGCTTTGCAGTTCATTTTATGGGGAGCGTAAAGGACAGAGCTATAGAAACTATATAGCTCCGTCCTGTTCTCTCAGCGTAAAAAGAATGGCATAGCTATGTCATAATAACCCTCCTGAAGTCAAACTAGGAACCCTTATAGTTTCGCCATGTCCGTCTGTCTGTTTGAACCTATGATAGTTACAAAGATGAAATTTCGTCCATAGGTAGGTATATAGACATTTACTTATACCGCAGTTCGGATGCAAGCTCTAAAAAAATGGAAGGATGTTTATCTTTCAGACACGTAATGGCTGAGCGAATTTGGATGAAATTTGGCACTCAATTATATACTATCCAGGATTAAAATAAAATATAGTTTTATCTTGATAATGGTTCCCGAGAGAAAAGCGATAGACGAGTTCTACGCAGATAGAGTTGCTGGCAAACTAATAATATTAAAAACATTTCTTAAAACGTACGAATTCCTTTGTTCTCTTTGAGACGAACCCTGGCGAAGTGTTCCAAGTCCTAATGAACCTTAACTCTGGAAGTGCTCCTGGCTGGGATGATATCCCTACTCAATTATTGAAAATTGCTGGTACTACCTATACTATGGTCGCCATAATAACTCACTGGTGAATTTGTGTTTTAGCCATGGTGTCTTCCCTGATGCGTTATTAAAGCAAGTAATTATAACCCCAGTGTACAAGAGCGGGAACCGAGACGATGTCTCGAACTATCGCGCTGAAGTTTTAAACAGGTGTAGTATTTAGTACTAAATTAAGTATACCTTATCATTAGTAATTATTTATTTAGATAGAACAAACTTGAGTCACCGAAAATAAAATGCTTCAAACATTAGAAAGCTATTATACGAAAGCTCTTAAGTGATGTATGATATGTGATATTATATTATTTATTTCGAAGACTTGAGATATTTAGGTAAGTGCATTTGAAGTGAAATACAAACAAACAACACCTTGTTGCTTTTTAAAAGACTTCAAAAAAGGAGGTTCCCAAAATTCGTCTGTGTTTCTTTTTTTATGTTTGTTACCTCAGAACTTTCGACTGGGTGAACCGATTTTGATGATTCTTTTTTTATTTGAAAGCTAGTGCTTTCTGTTTGGTCCCATTTTTATCAAAATTAAGATCTTAGATTAAGATGATGGAATCTATGAGGAATCAACGGAACTCTTCAAAATGTATAGGCACACCTATAGTGATTTTGGTGTTGTTCATAGTAACTCGTGTATTTGTTCTTGGAAAGCACTATTTGGTGAAGTGGAACTGATAATGAAGACCACAGATGGCCACCGGAACTCCTAAACGGTATATATTTCAAGCGTGCTGACAAAATATTTCGATTAAGATAGTTGAGCGACTATGATGAAGCATACTTAGGTTTAAATATATGACTCTGACTTTCCCGCGACGTTGCTTGCGGCGAGATTTAAATGTTCTATAGTTTCTTATTAATTGAGAAGTGGGACTACATAACAGCATAATTATGATGACTTAAAAGTATAAAATAAAATTATAGTTTAAAAAACAAAACACCGACTACAAAAAGCAAAAAATAACTTCTTTTAAAATGGTAGCTAATAGGTCAGTCCAACTGAAGTCGGCGTCCTACAATATTTTTAACCAAAAGCAGACTTCAGTTGGACTGACCTATTACCTAACATTTAAAAGATGTTATGTATTGCTTTTTGAAGGCGGCTTTGTGTTTTTTTTACTTTGTTTTAATACTACTTAATAACAACCCTTTTTATTTCACCATGTCCGTCTGTCCGTCGTCCGTCTGTCGACGGTTTTACTCAGGAGACTATTGACACAGAATAAGTAGTAGTACAAGTACTAGCTATTAGTACTACAAAGCTAAAGCGTTTTAATGTAGCACCAGCTGTTGCCCGCGACTCCCTCCCATTTGACTCCGGATGGTGAGGTGAAGAAGTAACATGATCAATATCCCACTTTTGACACCTAGTTGTTTTTGACGACTTGAACTTTAACCTTTTTTATTTTCGGATTTATAACATTCGGCCGAAAACAATTTAAAAAACACTGACTTTTATTTTAGCTCTCGCAATGGCATAATTTTGTCTTGACGGCACCGATGATGGTGCGGAACGAGAGCGTTGTTGTAGTGGATGCTGCACAATTGGCTGCGGGTATTCAATGCAAGAGCCGTAAATTTTGCTTCACGATGGCTTAAAACACAGGTAAAGTTAAACGGTGATTTGATTACACTGAGTCGTTCCCGTAATGCGGTCGCCGAAGTTGTTTCAAACTACTGCGGCGAATGAACGTCGTCTTTACATTACTTTAGGTCTGTCCGCCTACTTCGATCACGTAGCTAGGCAGTTGCAGCTGTCGATCGCTGAATTCAGTCGACTGCCGTATTCTTTACACCGTTGCAGTCGCCGTATGTAACATGGGGCGGACGACTCAATGTAGTTGCAACAAAAATAAACATTTTACTTCTCATGCGCAGGGAAGTTACATATAGGCGGCATAAAGTTAGGTAGGTATATGTTTCCTCTAGGGACATAAGTCCTTTAGCTTTTGGATTTTCTTGGACAGCCACATACTTAGAGCCAAATAAGATACCTCTATGTATGTCTGTGTGTATGTGTATGTATGTATGTACCTATGACGTAAACAAAGCGTATGATACGCAAACAATCCACTAAGTTCTTGTTCGAAAGTTGTAAAATTAACCCCAACGGCTGACTTGGTTGAAGCACCCCTATCATCATGTTAAGGTTTACGTAACAAAATGGTAAGAAAAGTATCTTTGCCGTTGGAGACGTTTGATTTTTGCTATGTAGGTAATTTTCGCCCCTTGGAACTGAGACGAGGTACTTTATTATAATACATTTTTATTATTTTTAGGTTACAAGAGATTCTTGGAGGCGGTTTTGTGTCCAGAGCAAGGAAATATGTCCCAGTTTTAACTAGAACACCTACTTATCTGCACAAAGATTCTGTCTCGTATTATCTGTGAGATTATAGAAACCAAATAATACTTAAGCTAGAAAAAAAACAAAAGATTGTCATAATAACCTGCAGTGAAGACCTGCTGAAATCCCATTATGTAAAAAAGAAAAACAGTGACTGTCGCCTCTCTGAAGATGAAGATGAAGCGAAATACCCGACTCAAAGAACAATTGGCTGATCATCATCTAAATCATTATTTCTAAGAACTGTCTTTGAGGCTATTAAAACCAATCAATTTATTTCTGTTAAATGAAGTGAAATGAAATTTATTTATTTGCGTTAGACATAGTTACTATACTTACATATTATGATGATCTTAACACTAAAAATTAGAACCATACATCTAGACTTAGATAAGTCATGCAAATATTTAATATGAAAGTGTTAATTATACTGATATCACTAAACTAGAGTTGAGTGTACCGTCTGCAGTCTTAATTCTACAAAAAGCTCCTACAAGATGTTCGGAAACCGATATTGGTAATTGCTCTAATGCATTAGTACAAAAGGCCACAAAAGTGCGAATAATGTGTACAGAGTTTCCCCAGTTCCATATCGTGCCACAAAACCGTGATACGCTTTTTAAAGCAGTATTTTTATAGGTAATTCTTGATAACCACCATAAATAACACATATCTAAATCTATTAATCTTAGAACGAACTTTATCAACATGCAATTTCCAAGTACAATGATCATTGAGTTGCAATAAATTGAATATGAATATGAGTACTTTACTATACCCGATATAATTAAGTCTACTGACAGGTGTTCTGTTTTGGTTATATATATATATATATCTTAGACGTCGTTTAGTTTTTAAGGCGTTTCTCAATCCCTCCGTTATCCATGTAACATCTTTACGCGAGCTTTTAACCTTTACCTTTTTTTTATCTTCATAAAACAGGATTTATGGTGTACTAGCGACCCGCCCTCGCTTCGCTTCGATTTATGTGCATTTTCGCTAACACATAATACATTATTTTGTGTCAAAATCACAAGTGACATTCATAAATAGTCTCCCTGAACTGTAGGTATATTCATTTCAAAGAATCTGATAATTTGTCATGACCACAGTTTTCTTTTTCATCTTCTGTTTAGCAAGTATAAGCAAGTGATGGGGTGTAAAAGTTATCATCTAATAGGCTAGACGTTTTTTCCATCACATGGGACCAACGGCAATCAGACCACTGCAGAAATCAGAAAAAAAAAGTAAAGTCCAACATTCTTACTACGCGTTGAAAACACCCCACCGCATACAAATTGATACTCAATTATGACGTCAAAATTGATTAAAACTACACTAAATTTATGGCAAAATCAAGTTCTTACGTACACAAGATCGTGAAAACTGCTCAATTAAAAAGGCTCAGTCTAAAAATCTCAATTTTCGGAACTTCGAAGTCTTACGTAGGTATTCATAGGTCGCTCCTATAGGTCGTCTTTGTTTTATGATAATTTCCAGTTTTCAATCGATATTAAGTACTAGGGTAAGTGTATAGTAAAGTTCCTGTGTGTATAGGAAAGTTAAAAGCCCCTCACTAGTTTGTAAGTTGCTGTGCCCTATAAAGATCTCATACCTTATAAGTAGTTATAACTTATAAGTTACCTAACACCTGTATATTATGAATAACAGCTTATGAAAGCAATAAAAAGTTGAAAAATTAAGTTCAACAATGTCATCATCTTATTTAGGTACGCTAATTTGTTTAGAAAACTCGTCATAATTTTAAACAAGTGTATCTAAACATAATAAGCTTAAATGCAATAAATGATTTATTTACATATTCATATGTTTACATGACAATGTAATTAGTTGGATTCCTCGAGCTCTGAAAATAGATAGACAGGTACACTGCGGCCACATCTGTGAGATTTGAAAATATTCGTGTTAAATGTAGTTAGTTAATACTAGTTATCTTTCTTTATTTATGTTAAAAAAGAGATGCCAGTTGATTTGGCCGCAGTATTAGGAAGACCCATTAAATATATGATCCTCACAGAGTACTAGTTATAAAAAACATTTTTTGGAAAATAAATTGATCTTGAGGGATCCTGTATTGAGTGGACTTTTTCCGGCTAAAATTATTGACTTCTCACTGATTTATATGCAAATAAGAACTGATCAGGCGCGGCGGCGCGGCGTAGCCCTACTTACTAATTAAAAGCCCGTCGTTTTTGCGAGTTTATCAGTTCTCAATGTAAAACATTGCCATCACGCCTAATATGTTCTTTTTTACAGTACTTACTCTAAATCAAACTTAACCCCTTTTTCATACAACATTATGAATAACGGTGTTTAAAGCCATAATAGTTAATATGTGCCAAGTGTCTTAACTATCATTGGTCTTTAAGTACCTGTTGTGATTTTGTATGAATAAAGGGGTGGAGAATAGCTTAAGTATGTGGTTATGTATAAGCACATGCTTACACACACATACGCATAGAATTAGTTTAAAGAACATGAACTAGATGGCAGAACAAGCAACCTTTTTTTTTTTTTTACTCGGACAGAAAACAACGCCGAGTTGCCAGTCTATATCCAGTGTACAATAGTAGTCTTTGATAGTTCTGTCATTTCTTGCGGGAGGAAAGCACACGAATGCAGCTGTGCACACCTACATACAAAAAGAAACCTGTAATGTAATGATGACACTAATACATATAAAATGGAGCATTACACCGACAAAACTTGCACATTTGGAAAGCCAGAAAAAAATAATTGCACGTCTCGAGCAATTTTTGTGTACGAACGAGTCACACAATTCCCACATTGACACGATAGGGCTGGACGCAACTGGCGACACAGCAATATCGATAGATTTCGAAATTTATCGTATTAAGGAATTTAAATGTAATTAACTGAAACATCATAATTTTAAACAAAGTTTTTATTACAATAGAATGGCGACAGTCGTTTTCGAAATGAATTAATTGTGTATATATTTGGCTAATACATTTCACTGAGTAAGATATTTTCATTAAAAAAGAAATTCTGTTATCAGTGTACCTATTTCTGCATAATTATTTTGGCAAGTTCTAAATTATGGTCAGTGAAATCATTTTCATAAAAAATGATAATTGTAATAAATGGAAATAAATCTTTGCCAATGAATTTCTCCGATACTTTTGGCATAACTTTTTTTGTGGTGTAAGATCGGGTATCTATCTTCTTTCCTTAATCGCTGCCTTATCTCCTTTTCACAAACTCGGCATAGGTTTATCACGTCTTTTGAAGCATATTTTAACTTTCCTCTGCTTTTTTGATGGATTTAACTGCTTTCATCAACTGGCCCGAGTAAACCTTTGATGTAAGTGTGTCATTTGTTTTTTTTAGATGTAGAATGTACAACAAAACCTGCTATATATTCTACAACATTTCCACCAAAGGGAGATAAGAATGTTTACATCTCAATTTCATCCATTAAACGGTCAACGACATTTTGGAAATTTACTTCATCAGTGTTGAGATTGATACATTCCCGTAAAGATGAAGCATTACTTTTTCAATTGCAGATATGCAGTTTAGTATATTTTTTCTAATGGTATACAGTTAGTCCCACTACCAGTTGGTATTAACTGTATTGACAAGAAGTTTTTTATATCTTGCTAGGCAGTTGGATTATCAGAATGACCACCACGACTTCTCACATTTGAAAAAAAAGTTCAACGGCTTACTCTATGGAGAGGTATATACCGTGAACCGTTTTGAGTGTTTAGTACAAGCTCCTGAAATATAGATTTGCCACTATACAGACCAAAAACCTAAGAAAACAATTCGTAGAGAATTCAGTAAGTTCATTATGTTGCCTCGCTATTACGGTTTTTAACATACGCTGACCAATTCATGAGTCCATTCCATCCATTCTTTGACAAGCTATTTTAAAGTTTTCTTTGTTCAATGCTCTTTTAAAACCATGCTGACGAGACCGCGAATTCAACACATCATAAACATCATTTATGGGCAAAATAAATTTTGCAGTTGCCGTAGAACCATAGAATTCTGGCAAATCTAATCTGGTTTCACAAAATTCAAGTGCATCAGCAACACTTGCGCTGAACGATTGTGCTGCAAGGCTGACATTCATTATTTTTTATTTAAAATAAACGTCTTTTTTCCTCAACTTATTAGTTGTTTGTAACAATGTAACATGGCGAATATTTTGCCCTTGATAGTTCACCACTTTTACTATTCGTCTGTTGTCACTGAATAAGTTGTTTCTCTTCAACGCCAATTGATTCAAGAATCATTTCTTCTTCTTCATCGATTAATGATTTCTCATCAAGATTTCTATAATTCTTTTCAAACTCGAGACTTTTTTCTTATAATAAAGAGTTTTAGCCTGCAGTCGCTTTATCTTCTTTTTTTGGTGGTCTATTTGATCCATCATTTTTCTTTTTCCTGGGCTCATTTCGCTTTGCGATGTAGATACTGAAGCACTTTTTTCAATAGTTATCTGGAAACAGATAAATATAATCTTAAGCACAGATTACCTTGAGTTAACTTGAATCAAATTGTAGGAAAAAGCATCGATTTTTGTTATCAGCTACTTAAGCTCACTATTTGGAATATGTTTTTCGTTGTCAAGAAAACCAAGCAAGCACAAGGTATTTGTTACTGTGGGCTTGGGGATGTCTATAAATGATTTATTATTATTATTATAAATGAAGATAAATAGTATTTTTCATTCAAAAGTCAATATCTATTCAAAGTTAATATTTGTAGGCTTTAGTAGTGAGTGACTTACTTGCTGTCGTTGAGATGATGATTCACCCGGAGATGTCAACAAGTTAGGCGAAGCTGAACTGCTAGCCCCATCAGATAATGGTTGATGGCTCTGAAAATAAATACAACAGAACAGTGAGATGCATTTCGATCAGTTAATTATTATATCGAAAATTCTCAACATACTTACGGCACAAATGCATTCCGGTATTAATCGGGGTATTGCATTCTCCACTAATCTTCTCCTGTTATTCGTAAGGACTTGAAAGTCGGATGTCTGGAAATGAGTTGAACAAATCACACTCGTCCTTTTGGGATCCCAGGTTCGCTGATTGTTGCAAAATTTCTTCCATGCATTTTTTAATCCGGGATCTTTAGGGAAGCTGTGAAGACAAAAGGTAGGTGATGTTTAATTAAATCTATTGACATTTGTATTTGCTGACATATTGTATTTGCTTACATATTGAATTTGTATTTGTTAACATTGTTTTTTTTTTAATTGTGATTTGACCCCACAACCTGTACAACTGACGACCTAATAAGTGCCACAGACAAAGCTGTTAGATTCTGCTGCCGGCTCGATACGAAAAAGAATTGTTATTTGTATTTATAATTAATTTTAATATGACATTTTGGTGATTTGGATGTTAATCTGTTTATACCAAATTAATGAGAATGA
Source organism: Acleris laterana (assembly GCA_963966035.1). NCBI lineage: Eukaryota > Metazoa > Arthropoda > Insecta > Lepidoptera > Tortricidae > Acleris > Acleris laterana. Next base: position 17,512,589 of record OZ014447.1, read on the forward strand.
AAATATTTTACGGGTTCCCAAAACAATAAATACTAATAATAAAGGTTAGCTGGAAGAGATCCCTTAAAGGGATAAGTTCGCATTTGTACATTCCAATTCTGTACATATTGTATTTGATTTTCTGTTTTATGTACAATAAAGTGTTTACATACATACAATAATTTACAATAGCTTGATTTTTTGTATAGAATGAAAAACGCAGACAGGTTAAATAATTACAAACTACCCATAAAAACGCAAGGTAAAGTACCTGGGCTATAAAATTGGTCACCGTGGTCGCAATCGGACGCGCGGCGCCGGAGACTTAATATTATTGAACTAGTAACAGTCACAATACCCAGTTAATAATAACATGCAATGCACAACCAATACACTCTAGTATAAATAACTCATGAAGTCATGATAATAATTTGTCACGTGATTTTGTCCACCGCCACCCACATATATCGATACAATCATGTAGGTTTGTAACGTCTCTAAATTTTTCATTGGCGAGTAGTCGGATTTTTTTCTCAACAGATCCGAATTTTGTAAGGGCGAGCGAAGTCGATGTTGGTAAACAAATCCGGCAATTATAATTACAATAAAATATACGAATTTGGTGTCTTAATGCACTTGAACAGCAATAATACGATAAAGATTTACTTACATGTGAAATGTAACACCATCTTTTTGTAAGTTTGATGTCCCAGACCTCTTTTTACAGCAGAAAACAGAGCAATTTGGCATTTTAGGTGTAGGTAGCGTTCACTCGCGCGACTGCACTCTGTCGTGACTCTGTCTAGTTGAAAACCCGAGTGGCAACTAGTTTTATTAGATGCGCCTGCAGCGCCTGGCCGCTTGGGCTTGTACTGTGACAGAGGGGAAATGGGTGCGAATGCCTACTCCCTTCCGTGTTGCTCGAATACACGAATTGTCTTGTCATGTCAGCTTACTTTTTCGAATTAAAAATCTTATTTCAAGAATTGAAGTGCGATACCCTTATAATCTGTGAGTGCTATCATAGAGTTTCCTATATCTATGAGTGCGATAAAGGTGCGATCGACCGACAGTTTGACGTAGATGACAGATTCATGGTCATATGGTCCAATTTATGTTTTTATTGTTCTCATGCAATAAGATAGATACACTGTCCGCTTGAATTAAAAAACTATGTGGATGTATCAAAGACTAATTTATTTTATACAAAGTGCAAGTGGATCGGTATTAGTTGGACCAGAATAATTCTAGCATTGTTTAGTTTACTTCTGATTATGATCGAAATTTTCCTGATTGATTAAATCAAACTCATTGATGTATTTATAATACTGTACTCTTAAAAAAGGATAGTCTACTCAATGATTATTAAGTATGTCGTGCCAAGTGGAGCTATTTGCTGACTGTGGTGATATTTCAACTTTAGGCCGTGCACTCTTCATACCTGAAAAGGAAGGTAGGTGATAGTTCCAATATGGTTTATAAAAGTTTAATTAATGATGTGTATATTTCTGGAACTTATGTTTGTTTCAAGACACCAGTTGGCTGAGTCAGTGCTTTGTATCAATCTCACCATGCGGTAACTTGCTGGCGGTGGGCTACCGCAGTCGCCTGTGCCTGCTCACCTCTCAATGGATTCGATCCACTGACAGAAACACCTATATTATATCTTGGAGCGGTACACTGCCTTCTAACATAACATCAATGCTGGCTCTGTCTATTTGTCCATCCCACCAATCATCGCAGGTAACCACCACTTCCATAGAAGTACAGTCGCAAGGTAAACTTGTAGCAGGTGTAAGAACTGGAACAATTAAGATAACAACTGCAATATTATGGTATCAAAAAAACCTTACACTGACCATAAGACCAATTGAAACAAAATAAATGTAGTGAAATGATGAACTGTAAAATTCATTAACCTTGTTGAATGCTTTTGTGGGCTTTTAACAAACTCAAGCATTAAATATTCTGTATTTTTCAGAACGGACCTGACTGGTTTTGTATTATTGTAGGGTTTAATAATGGGAGTGTTGGGTTCTACACTAATACGGGGCACTTATTGTACATGGAGAAGCTGGAAGAGCTTCCTGTGATGAGGATATCCTGCCACACCGGGGCCTACGGAACGCTGCCTGATGATGTGCATGTTCTGTTTCACAGCTGCGTATGCATCATCACTGGCCCCAGCTTGTTCCAACTTCTAAGAAATGCTAAAGCCCAGCTGGCAAAAGGTAAACAAGAAGGGATCCCTATTTTTGGTCACACTCCTGCTTTCCTTCAACTTTGGATTCAATGTACTAAAACATTTTGTGTCCTGTTTTTACTGTTTCTTAATTTTGATGTGTACCTTTAATTTTAGAAGGTATACAATTAAAGTATTACAAAAAGAAACCTGAAGGGCCAGTAATGCATTTTTATGAAATGAATAATAATTGAATGCTGTTTAAGCAGGCCACCTGATGGTAAATGGACAAAGGGCATAGATGTTTACAATCTCAAGTTTGCTATCTTACAATGGCAATCTTAAGACTTCAAATGCATTGCCAACCTTCAGGATTTAGATGGAATGGATTAGGTCCTAACCTGCACTGGAACCGAGTAATGCAAAAATTATGTTTAACAAATTTTTTTATGGCTTTGAGTAACTGTAAATTTTTGATGTTGGTTAATATTTTTATTTTTTTCTTATGATCATGAAGTATTGTAGTAAAATATTTGTTTATTTCCTAAGTTCAAGCTGGCGTCCAAGAGAACTATTCAGTAGACAGCAGAAGCCTGGGCATCCGCAAGTGGAACTTCACCGAGCAGGAACTGGTCAACGATGCAGTCGTGGTGGGCCTGGATCTGAAGAACTCCTACGACCACCTCCTGGCAGCCTCCACTTATGGAGGATATGATACTTGGTAACTATTGTGTCAGCTTTAAATATACCTTAATTTAGAGAGAGATATTAAAAGCCGGTAGTGTTCTGCAATCTGGATTTCAATCATGATAATGTCTATGTCTTTGGTTATATTAAACTTGGTCATATTTCCTTAAAACTGTTAAATATTATTATTATTTATTTTTATGGCATAGAGAAGACAAACGAGCACACAGATCACCTGATGGTAAGTGGAAACTGTGACCCATAGACATTCGCATTCACAAGACTGCAATGCAATCTTAAGAATGCAAATGCGTTGCCAACCCTGAGGACGAAGATGGAATGCCTCTATGCTAGTCATTAAATATGACACGACAACACGATTAAAACTATATCCTCTATGGTTTGATTTTTCAAATGTGTCGCGCAGGTACCGCTCGGTGCCGCCAATGAACTCCCTGGTGGTGGCGGCGGGCCGGCCCTACGTGGGGCTGCACTTCGCGCTCGAGGGGGGCTCGGCGCCGCCGCTGCAGGACGTGGCGCGCGCCGTCGCGCACAAGATCAAGTCCGCGCTGCCGTGAGTACCTTTACCCCAGGTTTCAGGAGTAAGGGCCGCCATAGACAGACTGCTCAGCGAACAGTGGGGGTTTTAATGCTCTAGGTTGCTTAGGTATTTAAACTGCAGATTGACCAATAGTGACCACGGAGCTGTCGGTCCTGACTGCTCTAAGCAGTCCGTCTATGGCAGCCCTAAAGATAATAAAAACGACTAACTGTTGAGTTTCTTTCGGCGCTTCTTCTCAGCAGTGGTCTCTTGCGAAGCGCTGGTAGATTTTTGACGTGTAGAAGTGCCCGTGCGGCCTACTTACTGAATAAACATCTTTTATCTTTTTTTTTAATGTGTTTGACCTGTATGTATGCATGGTTTTTTGTTCCCTCATAGACATGGATGGTCGGACGGATGAATCTTAGCGGCTTTGACTGCGTCTCGCCCTCGCTAATTCATATTCATCTTGCAATGTCCTTTTTCTCGGTCTTTGTTGTAATGTACTCTTTTGAAGTAGGAGAATTATTGATAATTAAAACAGTTCTTCAAAAAGTGGTATTTTTTTGTAGCTGCAAATCGTGCGGAAAGTTGGATTTTTCCTTTATTATAAGGAGCCCAAAGTAATAATAAGGTACCGGAGGCATATAAGGCCCACCTAAATGTAAAATGTAATATTTTAAAGCAGGGATGGCTGAACGAAAAAAACACGTACCATATAGACTCTTCATTTAATTACTTATACTTAGAGACGAATTATTTGTAATATATCTAAATAATACTCAAAATAGCATAGTCATTTTAATATACCCATTTTGGGCCTTTTTAAACTATGTGCTGTTATTATGGCCCATTGAAATAATCAACATTAATAAACATTTTCGAGCTTTCTTACGATTCACCATTTAGTTTCTTATTTGTTATGACATTTGAGATCACAGAATCAGTAGTAGCAACTTACTATTTTAAAAAAAACCACCATGTGCCGTATTTTACTTATGAATACAAAAATAACCCACATTTTCATAGAATATTCATTAAAAAACAAAACAGTGACAACTTCAGCTTAAGCCTAATCAACATAATATGTTAACACCAAAAACTATGAAATCTAACACATACAAAAAAATTACTCCGATTCTGTGGGCCTTATTCCACCCTATAAAATATAAACTAAGTAAATAATTATGTAGCTAACGATCACTTTTCGACAATAAGTATTGGGTCTCTTCCTAGCTTTTTGGTGGATTTTTCAGATTTCAGGTGATTTCTGAGAGTTCTTCGGGTTACTTTGTAACGTGCGGCCGGTTGACGTTGTCAGTTATTTATTAATTACTGATGCCATTACTGCACACATATTTGACTCTGACCAAAGGGCTCGCTTTTTTTTACCGGAGGAGACGAAATTTTTACCTAAAACAAAGAAAGTAATAAGTAGTGTTTATAAGTATTTAATATAAAATGCAATCTGGAATCATAATAATACAGATCCGGATACTTCTATTAAAAATGGATCTGGATTGCAATCATTTTGTACAGGATAAAAAACACCCTTTATTTCGTCTTAAAATAAGTATCTTTTTCTGCTTATGTGTCCTCGACATTTAGTTTCATATGGGTATTAAAGCCCAGGCAACCGGGCCTAACTACAATGTTCAAGAAAAACGACCATATTAAGTATAAAAATATGCAATAGATCATAATCTTACCTTTTCCCCAACAGTTGCATTAACCAGTAGCACGTTGAACTTAATAGAAATTAAAATTTAACACAACATTCTTATTTAAGCAACATCGAAAATTATCCAAAATAATAAGAACACTCCCCGCGTGTAACCGCACTGGTTGTTCGGACGCCACTGACAAGATGGTGGCGCGTACGAAGTGAAGCGATGTTGCCAGATCGCTGTTTCTCAAATGTCTATGTGTGCGTAAAACCGTTTGGCGAATTTGTTATCGTAACAGTATTTTTTGAGTAGTGGGCCTTAT
>OZ014447.1:17518166-17564931 GCA_963966035.1 Acleris laterana
CACCGGAACTCCTAAACGGTATATATTTCAAGCGTGCTGACAAGATATTTCGATTAAGATAGTTGAGCGACTATGATGAAGCATACTTAGGTTTAAATATATGACTCTGACTTTCCCGCGACGTTGCTTGCGGCGAGATTTAAATGTTCTATAGTTTCTTATTAATTGAGAAGTGGGACTACATAACAGCATAATTATGATGACTTAAAAGTATAAAATAAAATTATAGTTTAAAAAACAAAACACCGACTGCAAAAGCAAAAAATAACTTCTTTTAAAATGGTAGCTTAGGTCAGTCCAACTGAAGTCGGCGTCCTACAATATTTTTAACCAAAAGCAGACTTCAGTTGGACTGACCTATTACCTAACATTTAAAAGATGTTATTTATTTCCCCGTGTGGTAACCGGATTAGAATAGTGCCACTCCGTACCTTTCCGTGGATGTCGTAAAAGCCGACTAAGGTAATAAAGGCATGTAGTACTGTTAGGCGATGGGCTTGCAACCTGTCACTAATACACTGGTAAACATCTTCGCCTAAGTTTGCAAAATGTGGTTACAGAATTATCAAAAAGTTTTTATAGTCGTTGCAAATTCTGTAGCTCTGCCTACCCCACTCTGGGAATAAAGGCGTGAGTTTAAATATGTATGTATGTATGTAGTTATTGCTTTTTGAAGGCGGCTTTGTGTTATTTTTACTTTGTTTTAAAACTACTTAATAACAACCCTTTTTATTTCACCATGTCCGTCTGTCCGTCGTCCGTCTGTCGACGGTTTTACTCAGGAGACTATTGACACAGAATAAGTAGTAGTACAAGTACTATTAGTACTACAAAGCTAAAGAGTTTTAATGTAGCACCAGCTGTTGCCCGCGACTCCCCCCCCATTTGACTCCGGACGGTGAGGTGAAGAAGTAACATGATCAATATCCCACTTTTGACACCGAGTTGTTTTTGACGACTTGAACTTTAACCTTTTTTATTTTCGAATTTATAACATTCGCCCGAAAACAATTTAAAAAACACTGAATTTTATTTTAGCTCTCGCAATGGCATAATTTTGTCTTGACGGCACCGATGATGGTGCGGAACGAGAGCGTTGTTGTAGTGGATGCTGCACAATTGGCTGCGGGTATTCAATGCAAGAGCCGTAAATTTTGCGTCACGATGACTTAAAACACAGGTAAAGTTAAACGGTGATTACACTGAGTCGTTCCCGTAATGCGGTCGCCGAAGTTGTTTCAAACTACTGCGGCGAATGAACGTCGTCTTTACATTACTTTAGGTCTGTCCGCCTACTTCGATCACGTAGCTAGGCGGTTGCAGCTGTCGATCGCTGAATTCAGCCGACTGCCGTGTTCTGTTACACCGTTGCAGTCGCCGTATGTAACATGGGGCGGACGACTCAATGTAGTTGCAACAAAAATAAACATTTTACTTCTCATGCGCAGGGAAGTTACATATAGGCGGCATAAAGTTAGGTAGGTATATGTTTCCTCTAGGGACATAAGTCCTTTAGCTTTTGGATTTTCTTGGACAGCCACATACTTAGAGCCAAATACGATATGTATGTCTGTGTGTATGTGTATGTATGTATGTACCTATGACGTAAACAAAACGTATGATACGCAAACAATCCACTAAGTTCTTGTTCGAAAGTTATAAAATTAACCCCAACGGCTGACTTGGTTGAAGCACCCCTATCATCATGTTTAGGTTTACGTAACAAAATGGTAAGAAAAGTATCTTTGCCGTTGGAGACGTTTGATTTTTGCTATGTAGGTAATTTTCGCCCCTTGGAACTGAGACAAGAGGTACTTTATTATAATAAATTTTTATTATTTTTAGGTTACAAGAGATTCTTGGAGGCGGTTTTGTGTCCAGAGCAAAGAAATATGTCCCAGTTTTAACTAGAACACCTACTTATCTGCACAAAGATTCTGTCTCGTATTATCTGTGAGATTATAGAAACCAAATAATACTTAAGCTAGAAAAAAAACAAAAGATTGTCATAATAACCTGCAGTGAAGACCAGCTGAACTCCCATTATGTAAAAAAGAAAAACAGTGACTGACGCCTCTCCGCCTCTCTGAAGATGAAGATGAAGCGAAATACCCGACTCAAAGAACAATTGGCTGATCATCATCTAAATCATTATTTCTAAGAACTGTCTTTGAGGCTATTGAAACCAATCAATTTATTTCTGTTAAATGAAGTGAAATGAAATTTATTTATTTGCGTTAGACATAGTTACTATACTTACATATTATGATGATCTTAACACTAAATATTAGAACCATACATCTAGACGTAGATAAGTCATGCAAATATTTAATATGAAAGTGTTAATTATACTGATATCACTAAACTAGAGTTGAGTGTAGTTTAGTTATGATCTAATAGGCTAGACGTTTTTTCCATCACATGGGACCAACGGCAATAAGACCACTGCAGAAATCAGAAAAAAAAAGTAAAGTCCAACATTCTTACTACGCGTTGAAAACACCCCACCGCATACAAATTGATACTCAATTATGACGTCAAAATTGATTAAATCTACACTAAATTTATGGCAAAATCAAGTTCTTACGTACACAAGATCGTAAAAACTGCTCAATAAAAAAGGCTCAGTCTAAAAATCTCAATTTTCGGATCTTCGAAGTCTTACGTAGGTATTCATAGGTCGCTCCTGTAGGTCGTCTTTGTTTTATAATAATTTCCAGTTTTCAATCGATATTAAGTACTAGGGTAAGTGTATAGTAAAGTTCCTGTGTGTATAGGAAAGTTAAAAGCCCCTCACTAGTTTGTAAGTTGCTGTGCCCTATAAAGATCTCATACCTTATAAGTAGTTATAAGTTACCTAACACCTGTATATTATGAATAACAGCTTATGAAAGCAATAAAAAGTTGAAAAATTAAGTTCAACAATGTCATCATCCTAATTAGGTACGCTAATTTGTTTAGAAAACTCGTCATAATTTTAAACAAGTGTATCTAAACATAATAAGCTTAAATGCAATAAATGATTTATTTACATATTCATATGTTTACATGACAATGTAATTAGTTGGATTCCTCGAGCTCTGAAAATAGATAGGTACACTGCGGCCACATCTGTGAGATTTGAAAATATTTGTGTTAATACTTACTAGTTAGTTATTTTATTACTAGTTATCTTTCTTTATTTATGTTAAAAAGAGATGCCAGTTGATTTGGCCGCAGTATTAGGAAGACCCATTAAATATATGATCCTCACAGAGTATTAGTTATAAAAGGTTTTAAAAAACATTTGGAAAATAAATTGATCTTGAGAGATCCTGTATTGAGTGGACTTTTTCCGGCTAAAATTATTGACTTATCACTGATTTATATTATGCAAATAAGAAATGATTAGGCGCGGCGGCGCGGCGTAGCCCCACTTACTAATTAAAAGCCCGTCGTTTTTGCGAGTTTATCAGTTCTCAATGTAAAACATTGCCATCACGCCTAATATGTTCTTTTTTGCAGTACTTAGGTACTCTAAATCAAACTTAACCCCTTTTTCATACAACATTATGAATCACGGTGTTTAAAGCCATAATAGTTAATATGTGCCAAGTGTCTTAACTATCATTGGTCTTTAAGTACCTGTTGTGATTTTGTATGAATAAAGGGGTGGAGAATAGCTTACGTATGTGGTTATGTATAAGCACATGCTTACACACACATACGTATAGAATTAGTTTAAATAACATGAACTAGATGGCAGAACAAGCAACCTTTTTTTTTTTTTTACTCGGACAGAAAACAACGCCGAGTTGCCAGTCTATATCCAGTGTACAATAGTAGTCTTTGATTCACAGTACAAGACAAGCAAAAGCAAGCATAAGTCCAACAAACTTATATAGATTAGTTACTATCTGAAGTAACTAGATAGAAGATGATAATAAATGATGATTGCTTTAGTCGCTAAAGTAATTAATCTATTTGCAGAGAGCGTACGAAGTGTCTTGCTAGCTGCTTCATTCGTTGGACATGTCATATTTATTGCAATAGCGGCAGTTATCACAACACTGTTAAATTTTGTAGACAGCGTTGTAACATTTCTCCAGATTGTCTACGAAGATAATCTGTCAATATTCAGTGAGGATATCCCCAACGCTACCAATAATGTCATCGATACATTCGTCAACCAAGCTTTGTTTATTTGGAGCGGCTTGGTGGGAATCTGCAATGATATAATTTACAAAATCAGTGCACTAGCGACCTCTATTAAGTGGCTGATAGATTCCCTATTCTTGGTGATTTATGAAGTTTTATGTATAATAAAAAGTTTCGTGATTCTTTTGGGGGATTCACTATGGCTGGTACTTACGTTTGTGCCGGTGCACCTGCCTCAGCTCGTGAAGCACATGCTGAGGTATGTAGTGAGCGTTATTGTGGACGCTGTTGTGAGTGCATATATGACTTTATTGAGGTTCACTAACTTTCTCACAGATGTGCCTTTAGAGTCTTTTATAGGATTAATAAGTGCCATAGTTATAGTTCGCTTATCTGTACACTTTAGGGAAGATATTCAGTCTCAGATTACTTTGATATATTGGTCATTGTTAAGGAATTCATTATATTTGTATCATATGTTTTATAACTACTTTACAAACTCTGAGGTAAGGGTGATAACTAGTTTAGTGAGTGGAGGGGAGCCTAGTTCAAGGGATGGGGATAGCGTGATTGCAGCTAACGATGCAGCTGATGCTGCTGATGCTCTGTGTGTGATCTGCCAGGAGCGGCAGAAGTGTGTCCTGACGCTGCCCTGCCGCCACCTGTGTCTGTGCAATGACTGCTGCAGGCAGCTGTACAGGTATCAAAGAACTTGCCCAATTTGTAGAACATTCATTTATCATACAGTTACTGTGTACTTGTGACAGTGGGCGAGTGTACTGTACATTCCTGGTATAAAGCATTTTTATGACAATTTATATGTTACCAAAGAGAGGGGATTTGTAAGATTTACTTATTTATATAACCTGTTTATGGCCTAGGTATCCATGATGATCTTTTTTTAATTTGGTACGAGAGGTTAATGTACTGGCCTAGTATGTACAGTCGGAGTCAATATTATATGACTATACCTGGTGGCCTTAATATGGTGTCTGAACTTTCATGTACAATTGTCATAGGAAAGGTAGATAATGGTGGCTTAATTTGTTTGTTTGGTTGAGAATATGGCTAATGATTGCAGCAGTCTGCACCTCTCCCCGTTGAGTTCCCTGTGTGGACATGGTGCACATAACAATTTTTGGACTATATCACCCTATGTACACACCATGTTATTGTCAAGAATATTATGTTATGACAATGGGTGTTCTAAGTGTATATTGTAGTGATACATTGTATAATGGATAAATAGGAAATTGCAAGTAAATCAAACAGATGTTGTTATTCGATCTTCTTTATTTGTTTTGTTCTAGTTGTGTTATAATACTTGTGATTCTAAGGTATTATTAATGGAAAAGATCTGGAATTGTCGGTGAATAGTGGGTTAGACCATGTCTTTTTTTTATCCAATTTGACTGGCCATGGTACTTAAGTATTTGATTTGTATGAATCAAACTACTTCATGCTCAGGTGTAACAGAATGAGAATAAATATTACAATTGCAGAGTGGAGTTTATTACTAGGGATGGGATGCATGTTCACAGTGCAGTGGTATTTTAACACAAATATGTGACTTTTAACTTTGTCATAAGAATTGTAAATTATTTTAAGCTCTCAAAGGGATTCTTAATGCAATAAAAAGTTTATATATTCATATAATTTGCTGTTATGAATTATATTTTTTAGTAACACCTAAATAAAATATATATTTTTATTTATTTTTAGTTTAACAGCTACACTATCATTGCCACAAACCATATAAGAATAGAGAATATGAAAATCAACAAAATGTGTTTACATGTACTTGACTGTACCATGGGGATGCTTAAATGCTATATTTGCTTAAATATCTTGTATTCAAACACTTTGTTGAATCAATTATTTTAAAGGTAACAATAAATGCAGTTTATTGGGAATTGTTCATCAGGTAGTAATATTATATTATAGTTGTAAATATGTGTAAATTCAAGTGCTGATGATATTTTAGATAAGATTAAATCCTTGAGATTAGTCTGAAATTCTTAGGTTTTCTTGCATTTCGGTATTGATTAGATGCTGTAATGAATAATATTTTGTTTGGAAAAATCTTTTATAACTTCAATAGGTACACCTGGTACACCTATGAATGTTCTATATCTTAAAACGGAACATATCTTGTTAATTACCTAATGCAAAAACCACAAATAAACTGCATCTTATGGTCATAAAACATAAAATAAAAGAAAAATACTGATAAAATTAGATCATTAAATATTTAAATGTACCTTATCTTGGTAATATTTTGGAGTTCCAACAAAATTACATGTTTTTTATCACTTTATTTGTTCACTTACAAGTATTAATCATATCCTGGTCGTGTGCGTCATCTATTACTCATAGTATTCAGAAAATTGCTGTCAGACTCCACATCTAGGCCACTTCGTCTTCGTCTTGCATTCAAATTTAAATCTTTAAATGCAATTTGGACGTCTTTAAATGTGTTTAACATAAAAATGGCTGTCATAACAACAAGGAAACCACAAAAACACCCAAGAATATCAATAATTGCCATGTGTTCCCACTCCCTGAAGAGAATACCTGATGCGATTAGCACAAGTATCGTGAACATGACGTAGTACACTGGACTCACTACACTAGTATTGAATATGTCCAAGGATTTATTCAAGTAGTTCATCTGTATCATAATACAAACTACAGATGATACTAAAAGTAACCAAAACAGGTAATTAGTCAAATTATTAGCTTTACCTGCGATGGTTTCTCTAATCCCTAAAGCTACAGCTTTACAGAACACTACGGTCAGACTGCCGATAGCCGAGCACAGCAGCAGGTAAACAGCTATGTTCTGGTTGCCAAAGCGAGGCACAAATACTACTTTGATTATCAAACACATACAAAATATTGTCCCTACATATGTTAAGAACAGATAATCAATTAGTTTAATATGCAACTCCTTGAAGGTTTTCAGTTCTTCTGATTTTGGTGAGTGAATAACTATAAGTACTGAGCCTACGATACAAAGGAAGCACCCAATCTGAAAACAAAAATTTATTATATTATATCATGCCTGAACTTATTTCAATATTATTTGTCGCCTAAACTTTTTTGATATTCTTTGTTTAACTTTAAACATACCTAATTCAGTTTAGTTTCAATAGTAAATTAAATAATTAATTGAATGTCTTTTGCCTCTTCTAGTGATTAATTCAAAATTCAAAACATTTTTTTTTTATTACAATTTTGCTCATATTTTTTAAAGTCATAATCATCGCAACTCATAATGCATTTTTTCAATGAACCATTACTTTTTTTAGATTATTATAAATCTACCCTAACCAAACATAGTTTTAACTTCACATTAGATATTTAAGAAATTCTGAAAAGTTTAAGTTTCCATGAATATTGGCATTATAAGTTCAGATGATTATAAGTTCCGATCATGAGTGTTAAAAAATATTATGAAGAGTGATCATTAGGTTGTAAAATTATATGAGATACATTTTCGGAGTTCCAATAATCTAATTAGCAATTTTATATGAACTTTGGCGCACTTAGTTTAAATAGGTAGGCTAAATAACTCACCTTCCCAATAAAATTAAGATGTTCCTTAAGGAACTTGGAAGCTAGCACAGCTGATACGAGCACACTTAATGCACCCAGGGGTGTGACCAGTGCAGCCGGCGCAAACGCGTACGCCAGGAGGTTGGCTGCCTCTCCCAGGCCCACTAAAAAAGTATAGGTCCCTTCAGTATCTCTTTTCCAAATTGAGTTTATACTATAATTAAGTATGATCATAAAAAAGAACACTTACTTGTTAAAAAGCCTAGCCACCAGAGCCATTGCTTTAGATACGCAAAACCACCCGCTGATGCTCTGATGTTTCCACTTGCGCTTATTTTTTTTAATGCGACTTTCTTAATAATAAAGCTGGATCCAATAAATAAACTTGAGGACACTGCCAGTGATAAACCAATAATAAAAGAAACATTATCGTATTGCCTCCCATCCACAATTACGTGCGCGGTCTTAATATAATCCATTCTCAATTAGTACCTAACAGAACACAACACTGTAATCAAACTAATTAATGGTGAGGTTTAATATACCTAGGTTAGGTGACTAATTCTATTGAGTACTTTGAACACCTGCATGGTTTTGATAACACTGGCCAGATTCTGATTAGATTGCTATTTACTTAACTTTCTGTCACCCACCAGCCAGTCAGTACTGTCAGTGTCACCCATCAAAATGCTGCTTTGCTTTGACACCATGGACTTGTACCTAAACTGGACTGAGTACTAACTTTTTCTAGTCAATCAAAATTGAACCGTATTACCAAGTAAGACAGTTACAATTTATGTGATGATATAGGTTGAGGACGAGCGAGAGCAACCAACCCGAGGACGGTGTCCCCCTCACTCAAGTTGCCAATGTAAAAAAGGTATATACATATATACAGAGTGTTTTTTTTAAATGGGACAGTATGGGGAAATCCTAATCTAAAGGAAATAGAGGAAAAGTGTCAAAGGAGACATTAGGTGTTTTTTTATGTAAACAAATTTGGCTCATTAAAATTTTTGGTCAAGCGTGAGTTGTTCTTAAAAAATTATAAAGTTGGTCAATTTTTTTTTTGACGCGGGTCGACTCTGTTTCATGTAATGAAATAATTTCATTGTATGGAAAGAAAAAAATCTGAACAGCAGAAGTTGGTCAAATTTAATGAAAACTAATCTTCATACAGTTGGTTTATTACTTGAGTAAATGTTCGATGTGGCCGCGGCGCCGTCTTGTCTTATGCAGGTACGAGCACGCTTCAAGACCTAGTTGCATTTAACAGAGACTTATGGTGAATTGTGTTTAAAGTGTTAAACTATCAAATATCTTGCGATTCGGTACTACACGGTCAGGATAGCGTTCTTGATACCACTTAAGTGTATTATCTCTACTGCGATAATTAAGAAAATACGCCTCAATCAAATCAACTTTATGTGAATTAGTTAACGCCATGATGAATAAAATTACAAGCATGAACTGATTGGAAACAAAATCACAGCTGCAGAAATAACTTACGTTCCAAATTTGAATTCTTTGCTGCAGAAATAACTTACGTTCCAAATTTGAATTCTTTTTTTTATAATTTCAAGACTATCGCGTGCCATGATCTTCATGTTCTTCTCTTGAATCATCTGGAGCTCTTATCGATTATCGAAATTTAAAAATGGAATAATTTTAAATATTTTTTTACACGCATAGGCACTTGTAACAATATTAAAAGGCGAATACTGCAATTGTATGAAGATTAGTTTTCATTAAATTTGACCAACTTCTGCTGTTCAGATTTTTTTCTTTCCATACAATGAAATAATCCTTACATGAAACAGAGTCGACCCGCGTCAAAAAAAAAATTGACCAACTTTATAATTTTTTAAGAACAACTCACGCTTGACCAAAAATTTAAATGAGCCAAATTTGTTTACATAAAAAAACACTTCATGTCTCCTTGGACACTTTTCCTCTATCTCCTTTAGATTCGGATTTCCCCATACTGTCCCATTTAAAAAAAACACTCTGTATATATGTGATGTACTTGGTCACCCTAGTTAAAACGAGATGCAATTCTCTAGTATGGTTTCTCTGTCGGTCACACTTTTTTATCGCAGTACTCAGTCCAGTTTAGGTACAAGTCCATGTTTGACACTCAGTCATACACTCACGCCATCCCTTTCTCTTGATTTAGGGCCTGTTGTTCGATCAGTAGGTAAACTAACTAATTGTTACAAATCGTAACTAATGGTTAAATCTCAAAGTGAGGAAGATTTTTTTCTAATTTTAACAATTAGTTGAGTTAACTACTGATCAAACAACTCACCCTTATTCTCGAACGACGAGAGGTAAAGACGGAGCTAACGTAACTTCAAACTTCGATTTTCAAAGTAGGACCTCTGACACAGGTGACCATTCACGAAAAAAAAGAATCGACACTCATATCTTCTACCGTAAGATGCCATGCACTAAAATATTGTTGGATTGACAGAATAGGTATTAAAAAAATCTTTAAAAATTACGCACTGAACATATAATAGACGACATAGTATGAAAAAAAAGATTAGAGCAAATTGATTAACGTTGTGTGAAGTGTGTTAATGCGAAGTCCAATAATATATAGTATAATTTTAATATTTAATATAGATAATGCCAGCTGAATCCACCCCTTACACAATGTCATATTTTTATCTCTGTTTTCTCGTGTAGTCTGTGGTTCCATCCATCCATCTCAATTCCCGCGCAATTTTCTGTCACGGGTCGCGGCCTCTATTCTATTGGCCTCTATTTCCGTTCCGCCCGTTGGTTGGAGTAGCATCCCATTTTCGAAGGTTCCTTTTTCTTTGTTCAATTCTGTAAAGTGTCCTGTTTGCATCGAAACACCATTCTACGTAAAGCTATTTGTAACCTCAACATGGTTGGGAAGTCTAATAAGTTATACGTGCATAAGAGAGGTAAGCATACCCTACATCCATTATTCGATACATTACCTCAGGTCTGTCACAGACTTCAGATTTTCTTCAATATTTCAAGCTCCTGACACTTAACTCCTATATCGTCATGTTGCTGTTTATTAACAATACTTTAACCTACAGCCTGATGCAGACAGTTAACCTACTTGTGGACAAGACATGCCGGCTGAGCATTATTTGTTTTTACCCAACTGCAAAAGGGTTTATATTTTTGAATTTGAAACTAGGATCACATAATGCACAGAAGTCTACTGAGAGAAAAGCATATCTTCAGTACACTTGTTATTTGGTTCTTTTACAAACTACGTGAACAAGGTCAAATGAGTAATAATAATTCAATCTGAGGAAATTGTCAACCAGTGTAATGGTTTATGACATTTATAACCCATAGACCGCATCAGGACCTTTGTTTTTTTCATCAGTTGTCACAGATTCATTGTATGCACTGCATTTACATAGAGCGATCTATGTGTTAATAAGAATAAAGAATGATCTGTGTAGGAGTTCACACTGAGGGATGGTGTCAGATATTGAAGAGGCCTGGGGATGAAAACATTTATTATTATTATTATTATATTGTAACTACTTGACCCAACAATTTTTTTCCTCCTTTTTTACCCCTAGAAAATGTTATTAGGTCTAAATCTATACTAATATTATAAAGCTGAAGATTTTGTTTGTTTGTTCCTTTGTTTACTTGAATGTGCTAATCTCAGGAACTACTGGTCCAATTTCATAAAATATTTTAGTGTTTGATAGCCCGTTTATTGAGGAAGGCTATATATCATACTCGCATAAACCGAAGCAAAGAGAGGGCAGGTCGTTATTTAATATATTTATGATGTTTGTTAACTAATTGTTTAGCACAACAGTTAGCTTCAAGTGTTATTTATTTCTGTATTAAATTAGAAATAGTTTTTCTTAGTTGTTACGGTACGTTGGTACGTAAAACAGACTGCTGTCTAACCTACCTTTTAAATAAAATAAATTTAGACTTAGCCAAATCTGTCCAGGCCTTCTGGGCTTCTGGCGCCTTCTGTATTCCAAATTGAGAGACTGTTAACTCTGGTTACGATGTTACTCTTGTACAAAGACGTATAAAAAGAGGCATAATTCTAGACTAACAGAAATTTTAAAGAGTACTAATTCTGAATGAAATGTTTTGATAGAAGCCTATTTTGCCATAACATAGCCTTTAGATAAACACAAATCAGGCATTTAAATATTTGAAAAAAGTTAATTCATAATGTCATGAATTTAATTAATTATTAACACTAATGCATTCCCCGCCACCAAGTGGATGCATATATGCGTTCCCTGTCATACAAGTTTGTTCCTAGGCCACGCCCTCTGGCAGTGAATTTGTTAAGAGCGCTCAAACACATGCTGCACTGCTCACTGCGGGGAATAGGCGTTTCCTAAAGATTAAAAAATAAATTAGAATAGAATGGTTACTGCCCTCTTAATTAAATGCAAAAGGATAGTGTAGAGAAAAATATAAATATATTGGACGTCTTACCAAATGTATGAAATAAATTAGACCATTTGCAAGCTAGGAATAGATAATATACATAGTTCTTGTTGCAGGAGGAAGAGTTGAAGAAGTTCATATTGATAAGATTACATCAAGAATTAAGAAACTATGTTACGGGCTGAATATGGATTTTGTAGATCCTGTAAGTATTGCTCGTAGCTTAAATTACACATTAATATAAGAATAAAAACGAATCAGTTGCTGGTCCTGGTTTCATTATATATCTTGTAACAATGCAGTTGTTACGCTCCTTACCTGTGTGCATTTTATAGACAAACTAGCCTTAATATCACTTAAATATCACGTAAAATCACTTCCACATCTTGAATTTGTTTATCAACATCTGTAACTGTCAAACAGACTGCACATCACCATAGATTAGCGGTGATGTGACATTCCTATATTGACATTGTCAAATGTTAGCGACGCTTAGCCAACAGATGGCGGCACTAGCTTTACCTCTTGTAATCTTCAATTCTTTTATTAAATTACCAGTCAACG
This sequence comes from Acleris laterana, assembly GCA_963966035.1. NCBI lineage: Eukaryota > Metazoa > Arthropoda > Insecta > Lepidoptera > Tortricidae > Acleris > Acleris laterana. Next base: position 17,530,851 of record OZ014447.1, read on the forward strand.
TACCTAAATGTTAATAATCATTTAATAATATAATCAACATAATTAAGTACAATTAAATATTGATCATCGTTCTTTTTATGTAGGTAAATTATTTTTATTCAGCGCATGAGAAAATAATTGAGGGTAAGTTGGTGTCTTTCATACATGACCAGTTATTTTCCACTCATGACGCGCAGTAACTTGCTACGATTCCTTTGTTCGCCCTTCTAACATTCAAAATTAACCGAAAAGGGCGAAAGGTTATAAATAGGCCACGTTCACTTCATTCGGCCTCTTTGCCGCCTCAACTCTTACCGTGAAACAATTGGTGATACACATCATTGTTACGTTATTAGTTTATTACTTTTACCTATACCTTAGAATCGGTGCAATTCCCCAAATCGGGTAAGTGAGTGCAACGAACTAATTACCTATCTATCTTATTTCTATTTTGCTGTGTACTGTATTTGTGTTTTTACATTTTATTATAACTAACTGTGTTTTCTAAATTCTTCCAAATTGTTCTTATAACCTTTTTGTCTAAATATCTGACCGTTACTCCATAACGGTCATTAGTATCTACTAAATTGTTCTTTCGGCTTCGCTTCATTTTCTATATTGTAACTCCGTTCCGATAGTTCTTGCCACCGCCAATAATTAAACTACGCGCTATTCCCTCGGGGCTTCACCCCTCAACGGCGGCTGGCATGGACTATCCCAATGCTGGACACCAGGCTCACACAGCCAATGCTTGGGTTTTCCAGGGAGCAACGCTAGGGGTATAACTACGCTAGGAGCAACGCTAGGGGTATAACTACGCTAGGAGCAACGCTAGGGGTATAACTACGCTAGGAGCAACGCTAGGGGTATAACTACGCTAGGAGCAACGCTAGGGGTATAACTACGCTAGGAGCAACGCTAGGGGTATAACTACGCTAGGAGCAACGCTAGGGGTATAACTACGCTAGGAGCAACGCTAGGGGTATAGCAACGCTAGGGGTATAGCAACGCTAGGGGTATAGCTACGCTAGGAGCTACGCTACTGCAACGCTAGAAGTACAGCTCCGCTAGGAGCCTACCATTGCCGAGTCGGGTTCTAAGCCCTGACTATCTTCTGTCGACTACTTGGCCGGAGCGGCCTCTACCGCTGGTGACCAGGATCGTCGTGTGGGTTCCGGTGCTACACACCGGGTGCTACCCCCGACGCCAGGGTCCTGTCATCGCACGCCGTCGGGCTGCTGACGGCTTCATCTCTGCCGCTCCACGTCACCAAACTGCGAGGGAAGTGCTAGCTCGCTTCGCAGAACCAGACCACCCCTACGAACCTACCCTACCTCTTCTGTTCACACTACCGGCGTACTTTTCAATAAACCAATTAAACTACTTCGTGTTTTTTACTTGCCACCCGGTGGGACGTGACAATCTTTTATTGATTAAGAGATGACTACTTTATCACCAAAAAACTGTTATTGTATGTAAAATAAAATTCAGTCATAAAAAAAAAGTATTAACCTAAACCTAATTTTACTTCTAACATAGCAGCTTGTTGCAGCTATAACAACAACACACGTGATTTTTTCGCCGTTTTTTGCTCTATATTATTGACGGCAGCAGGTAGACGCTTGAAATATTCACAGAATATTTAGTTGTATATTCACAAATAAATATTAAATTAAATTTAAATAAAATAAAATAAGATAATGGTATGGAACCCTTCGTGCGCGAGTCCGACTTGCACTTGGCCGGTTTTTTATTATGTTTTATGGATGAAGTCGTGGGTAGAGGAATTTACAAACTAAATAGATGTACCTTAATATGTTAAGAATCGTATGTTAGATTTGCGTTTTCCAACCATATTATCTTAAATACGGAACTCTATAGACTGTACTTTTAGGTATTTAAAAAAATGTAAACAAAACTACCACGTGATATAGTTCGCCAGCCAATAGAAGCAGAACACTGATGCGTCAAAGTGCAATAAAACAGTTTTGATTGGCTGTTTAACAATACGTGGTTTGGATTGTTTACATTTTTTTAAATACCTAAAAGTAACCACTCGTCACTGCGTCGTTCTACCATCGCACTTCTCGTCATCGGCAGGGTGTTCATTCCCATTTTCTTGAGTACGCGCAGGTTTTCTAGAACGTTTCTGGCGCGTACTATACGAATTTGGAATGAGCTTCCTGCTGAGACTTTCCCAACGCGCTACAATATGGGGCTTTTTAAAAGGGGTATCATTAAATTTCTTCGAGACCGGCAACGCATTGGTGATGCCTCTGGTGTTGCAAATGTCCATAGGCGGCGGTGACCACTTCCCATCAGGTGGGCTGTCTGCCTGTTTGCCCGTCGACAGCAATAAAAAAAAAAAAAAAAAAAGTATAGACTATAGGTGCGCGACCTTTTTTAATCTAGACTTGCGTGTATTCATAATTATAAAAAAATATGCTATTTTTCAGGTGTCGATAACACTCAAGGTCATAGGTGGTATTTACTCTGGCGTGACCACTGTGGAACTTGATAACCTGGCCGCCGAGACGGCAGCTACTATGACTACGGATCACCCCGACTATGCCATCCTGGCCGCGAGATTGGCCATATCTAACCTTCACAAAGAGACAAAGAAACATTTTTCAGGTATATTAGTAGTGTGTTTGGGTTATTCCCACCTGTTACCACCAATTTGTTACAAGTGGGAATATTTTACCCATTTGCTACCACTAAAATATTTGGTGGTAACTACTGGTAAAAAAAATCCCAGCTGTTGCCACCAAATCTCTTACCACTAAAGAAATTGGTGATAACTAGACCCCGGTATCGGAGGTGCAAAATGGTAGCTGTCAATTTCGAGCCATTACTAGGGAAGGGTAAACATTGTTTTGAAATATTAACTTCATGTCGATAAACATAGTTATATGTCGATATTTTATTATATCATAATGATAGCGTTTATTCTATAAAGTAGGACTATATAATTACAAAACCAACATGTATTGAACATTTTTATTATTTACAAAAAAAAATCTTTCATCATTAAGAAGTTTTAGTTATCTTCTTAGCATAAAGCATTCATAAATAAATTTAAAACAAAATATAAACTCTAAACGGAGTTGCAAGATATACAATATACTTTATCGTCCTGGTTTACAAGTATTGGAATGTCCTTTATTAAATAATCAATGTGACTAGGACACGCGTTGATGATTTTCTCTTGATGGCATTTCGACTCCATGTGCTTTTTAATATTCCAAGATCTGGAAATGATGTGTACACTGCACACTGTGCAGTAAATTTTTTCATTCGTTTTTTGGAGTTCAGGGTGTTCTGCAAGAAGTGACTCCATTTTCTATGGTATAAATGATTTTAGACGAATAAACTCGTAAACAGCTATTTAATCGAAGAAATTGTTGTAAAGTGACAATGATTATCTATTGACGTAAATAATTTATTATCAGTATAAGTGGCCAGTATTAATCTCTATTGAAAAGGTTTATCACAAGAGTGTTTATGCACTGCTCTGCAACTCGAAACATAAGAAAAGTAATAGCAACCATAGATATATATTTTGTTGTACAGTCGAGTTCATAAATATGTGTACACTTTATATTTTTACGATCAATGATTATCATAGATCAAAAAAAAATAACTGTGTACAACCTAATGTATAGAAAAATCGTGTATCGATATCAACATCAAAAATATGATTACCCATCCCTAAGAACTTGACAGCTACCATTTTGCACCTCCGATACCGGGGTCTAGTGATAACAACTGGGGAAAAAAATCCCAGTTGTTACCACAGCAGCTGGGAATTTTAATTCCCACTAGTTACCAGTGGTAACAGGTGGAAAATATAATCCCAGCTGTTATCAGTGGTCACAAATTGATGGTAACAGGTGGGAATAACCCGCGTGTTTCTCAAAATGGACTTTATTCTATGCCCATAAGGTACAGAACCGTTGGTGTTCTTGTCAACCATCTTACTATCTATTTATTTATAGTAACTGTTGCTCATTACAGATGTGATAACTGATCTATACAACATCATCAACCCTCACACAAAGAAAAGAACCCCCATGATCTCGGACACCCATTATGAAATTGTTTTGAAGAATAAAGAGAGATTGGACTCAGCTATTGTCTACGACAGGGATTTTAAATACAATTACTTTGGTTTCAAAACTTTGGAAAGATCATATCTTTTGAAGATAAACAATAAGGTAATTGTGAAATCAAAGAGTCATCTTACCAAATAGGTCTAGATTTCAAAACTACTTTGTATTATAAATAATCCATATACCTGTATTTTTTTTCTTTTTAAGACCGACATTTGGTCGCTCACTACAGTTGGTTGAAATATCAACCTTAGTACTTTGACATAAAGTTTAATTATGATTGCATTTACGTGCAAATTTACTTGTCTTATATTATTATAATACATAGTAATCCTTCAACAGTAAGTTTGTGTTTAAGAAATAATTTATTTATTATAGGTAGCAGAAAGGCCTCAACACATGCTCATGCGCGTGTCGATCGGCATCCACGGCGATGACGTCAATGCGGCCATCAATACTTACAACTTGCTCTCAGAGAAGTACTTCACCCACGCCAGCCCCACTCTGTTCTCGGCGGGTACTCCGCGGCCTCAGATGTCGTCTTGCTTCCTCATAGCTATGAAAGACGACAGCATTGAGGGGATATACGACACCCTCAAGCAGTGTGCGCTCATCTCAAAATCCGCAGGTGGCATAGGGGTTCATGTTCACAATATTAGAGCTAAGGGAACTTACATTGCTGGAACAAATGGTGTGTCCAATGGACTAGTCCCCATGTTGAGGGTGTACAATAATACAGCGAGGTATGTAGATCAGGGCGGTAATAAACGACCGGGAGCTTTTGCAGTCTACCTCGAGCCTTGGCATTCGGACATATTTGAATTCTTAGATTTAAAAAAGAATACAGGGAAAGAGGAAGTTCGTGCTCGTGAACTTTTTTATGCCTTATGGATACCGGATCTTTTTATGCAAAGGGTTGAAAAGAATGAGAATTGGAGCCTCATGTGCCCACACGAAAGTCCTGGCCTAGCAGACTGCTGGGGAGATGAGTTTCAGACTCTCTATGAGAAATATGAAAAAGAAAAACGATTCGTGAAACAAGTGAAGGCGCAAATGCTCTGGAAAGCCATTATTGAATCACAGGTTGAAACGGGAACACCATTCATGCTTTACAAGGATTCATGCAACAGAAAGAGCAACCAAAAGAACTTGGGAACAATTAAATGCAGTAATCTTTGCACTGAAATAGTAGAGTACACGTCACCAGAGGAAGTCGCAGTCTGTAATTTGGCATCTATAGCACTCAATATGTTTGTCAATGATGACAAAACATATAATTTTACTAAATTGAAAGAAGTGACCAAGACAATAACTGAAAACTTGAACAAAATTATTGATGTGAATTTCTACCCTGTTCCAGAGGCGAAAAGATCGAATGTTAGGCACCGGCCTATTGGAATTGGTGTTCAAGGCTTAGCAGATACTTTTGTGCTGATGCGTCTGCCATATGAAAGTGAAGCGGCCATTAAATTGAATCAACAAATATTTGAAACCATTTACTATGGCGCATTAGAAGCTAGTTGTGAATTGGCTGAAAAACTTGGTGTGTATGAGACTTATGAAGGAAGCCCAGTAAGCCAAGGCATCTTACAGTACGACATGTGGGACAAGACACCAACTGATCTCTGGGATTGGTCAGCTCTGAAAGAAAAGATAGCTAAACATGGCATCAGAAATTCACTTTTGCTGGCTCCAATGCCTACTGCCTCAACAGCACAAATTCTGGGGAACAATGAATCATTTGAACCATTTACCTCAAACATTTACCAAAGAAGAGTGCTTTCAGGCGAATTTCAAATAGTTAATCATCACCTCCTTCGTGACCTTACAGATGCGGATTTATGGGACGATGACATGAAGAACCTGATTATTCACAACAATGGTTCGATACAAAAAATAGAGAGCATTCCCAAAGAGATTCGAGACCTGTATAAAACTGTTTGGGAGGTATCTGTGAAGACAACGATACAGATGGCTGCCGATAGAGGAGCATTTATTGATCAGAGTCAGTCGTTCAACATCCACGTTGCTGAACCTAATTATGGGAAACTTACATCTATTCATTTTTACGCTTGGAAAATGGGTCTCAAAACCGGCATGTATTACCTAAGGACAAAGGCTGCCGTCAACGCCATCCAGTTCACTGTTGACAAAGCTAAAGCCCAAGGTAGAATAATGAATGGTAATTCTGCTGAGAAGACTGAAGGGGATGATGCCAACATGGCCGCCATCACCTGCTCTTTGCAAAACAAAGATGAATGCCTGAGTTGTGGATCTTAATGTTACAGTACAGTGTTATTATTTAAGTGTAGACTTACGAAATACTTAATAGAATAAAATTTGATTAGCTTTATTTAGCAAAAAATGCCTTTACTCTGAATGCTTTACTGAATTGTGAATTATATTTTTAAGAAACGTTTTCACGGAATAACATTACAATTAAGAGAATTTAAATTTAAGCAATTTTCATACCAATAAAGTATCTATTAATATATGTTTTATTTATTACATTATATTAAATCACAATACGATTGCGTTCTCGCGTTGTTAAAAAAAAACTAGCACAAATTGACCTATCTAATCCAAACTAAGCTCTAGGCTAGGTTGTATGTAGTTGAGGCCTGACAGAGCCGATTTTACCACAACCTTTAATAACGACCGGTTCCCTTGGAATTGTCTTACCGGTCGGTGCCTGAGGCCCCTTTGAAAATCGAAGTTACGTTAGCTTAGTTCCGTCCGTTAAGCGTGACGTGACTAAACTTCGATTTTTGAAGTACATGTGCATCTAATATTGCGAAAACTGGAATGGAATGCTTCGAGACATTTAACTGACCTTTTACATTTCGTCTATCCGCCAAAACACACTAACACGCTCGAACGTTGATCGCCGCACACTACCTACTCACTAAAACGCCATAACTGGCCATAATTTCTTACTACCTATGTGAAAAAAAGGTTAAATAAATAAAACAACGAATTTTAATTTAATCTTTGTATAAATAAATAAATCGTCATTATTATTATTGCAATTCAACTAAATATATACTTACATATAACTTTAGGTACTAATTCTTTCTATAACTCCGAAGTATGGGGTATATTATATCAAGGGCCTCATGAATGTCGTTTCTTGTCTTACCTCCTGAAATAAAAAAAATGTGTAACGCAATCTATAGTCTATAATATATTGTTTGGATTCTTTACATTTTTTTAAATACCTAAAAGTATAATAGGTAAAACCATTGCTTAATGGAGTGAATGGGTGTCTGTCTGCTCGTAATTATTTCCGAAGAGTTGGTTCGGTTTTAGGGTTCCGTACCCGAAGTCCGTCTGTCAGTCCATCCGTCAACAACCAACTTTAAAGAGTTGTATCTTGAACCGTAATTAAAGCCGGTTGTTCTTTTCCGAATATGTGTTTGTGTGATTACGGCGGATTTACTAACATTTAAAAAAAAAAAGCATTGATATCTTGAAGAAACAAGAAAAGGTTCAGCAGAGCAACTATCACAATTATAATAATAGTATGGAAGTGTGGAAATGAATTTGATACTTTAATACAAGTTGTATTACCTGTAAACACAATTTTTCCATTAACAAATATCAATAAGACCACTCTAGGCCGCACCATCCTGTACACCAGGCCCGGGAACAGCTCCGGCTCGTACGAGGTAAACTGTCCATGAGCTTGCTGTAGCGCTTCCAGTCTTACTGGGAATCTTAAGTCACCCGTTGCTATAAAATTCTGTATCTTAAAATCTAGAAATTTGGCCTGAAACAAATTAATCTATTTTAAAGAACTGCTATAACTTAGCCAGGATATATAATACTCGGACCGGCGTGTAGCCAGTATTCTATTAGGTAAATTCATATTGCCTTTGACATGTTATTGTATTGTTTTCAACTCGGCCGAGTGTACTAAAAACCGGTCAAATGCGAGTCGAACTCGCACACCGAGGGTTTCGTATTTTAGATAATATGCTTGGTAACCGCAAAATAAATACTACTTTTGTTATGAACATTATTTTCTATATTATAAAGTCCATTTTGACTAGCCTAATTTTAATACAGACTTACAATATAACTTGAGCGTTTCAGACTAGCGTATTTTCTAAGGGTTTTACATTTCGCGCTTCTATAAGCCAAACGCACGCATTAATTCCAGCGTGTTTGCTTGAATTAGTGTGTCAGATTTTCATGCCTCGCGCGTGTTCAGCCTATATGGGCTGAAAAAACACTAGTCTGAAACCCCAATAGAAAACACAATACAGAATACAGGTCTTGGTTGTAGCCACCATTTTTTAACAATATCACTAATTCCTCTAATTTCTAATTCTCAATACTCACAGGAAACCCAAGCTTATGAATAATTCTAGCAAATTTTCGCGCGGCAAGGTAAGAATCGTGTTCATTTTTTGCACCTGTGCACACAATCTTCCCAGATCTGAAACAAACGGTATTTAATGTGTGAATTAAATGTAAAATAAAACCACTAGCACAATATAATATTTTACGTATCTTCCTTAGGAGTCCTGGGACTTACGACTACTTGTAGCAATAGATAAACTGTTTGGGTGTGTTTTTAAATTTCTTCCAGTCTTTATACTTCAAATTCAATATTAAATAACATTTATTTTATATGTTAGACATCTTAAAAGGATCTTTTGAACATACCTAAAAACTAATGCAGTGGCCCGAGGTTCTAATATTTTCATTACTACACCATGAAACCGTGCAGGATTGAATTCTGAAAACCTTGTTCTGCAGTAAATATCCAATAGCTTCAATTCACAGCCTAGACTTACAGTAGAAACACAATTCCTGAAAAAAAAAAGTGTGTTACGATTAAGGTCAAAATTAAGAGCTTCTCTAGGTGTGCTGACTAAAGTATCCAAGCAGGACCTAGGCTTCCTGTAGTTCAAAAGATCTAAGCCTACAAAGATTACAAAAATATCACTTACTGTATTTTTAAACTATTTTTGGCTTGTCCTGATCCACTGGCCACCGGTGTTTGGGCAATCATAGAGCTATGTGGATTGGTTTGAGGAGTAAAAGAGCTGTGGGTTGGTGTGAATGCCACTTCTCCCGATACCCTTGGCTGCGGTTGTGGCGTCAGGATAGTTACACTGGTATTAGAAAGGGCACTTTCAGGCCGGTGTTGTGGAGTTCGAGCCATATTTGAGTTTATAGTATTTGTATTATCATTTGAATTTGGTTGACTTAACGGAGCAGGCGGTGGTGAAAACATATCATCCTCAAGTGCTGTGCGCGTATCGACATTGTCCTGAAATAAATGGTACTCAACATAATAAGAGCTTTCATATTATATTACATAGACAAAGTATTTCGCTTACCCAAACAGGTGTTGGCACATTGGGAGTAAATCGTTTCATAGGATTATTTAAACAATCCTGTAAAGAAAAATTTTCTCTTCCGGGATCCATTCTTAATGGTACGTGCACTCACTGTAAATGAAAAAAACTTACATTAAAGCAGACAATATGTAAATAATTAAAATTTTATTAACCTTAAGGGAAAGAACCAGACCTTATAAAAAATTATGAAACACAACAAAAATTAAATTATGTCAAAGACAACTCAAAGCATTTCTTTCCTCGGCATACATTTCAGGTCTAATTCAATGAGAATAATATTGTGCCATTGTGGCGAGTAGAGTAAACGAACCTAAGGTAAACTGCACAAATGCGACAAATGCCATACAATACAACACCAATACAACACATGAAGCAATATGACAGAATCAGAACCACACCACAGATAGTCACACACTAGTCACAGACTCACATACTTGGAAGCTAGAACAAATTGCAAATTGCAAGGACAGTACCGGCATCTGCTGCGTTTTGGAAAACATTTTTTAAATACTTAGTAACTTAACTTGTGTGTTAATGACTTACTAGATGGCAGCAGTATCGCGTTATGTACTTCATTTTAAGCAAAATATTTTTATCATCTTTATTAATTTCCCGTAGCCTATGTGTTAATCCAGTGTATTGGCTATCTCCACTCCATTCTAAATTTCATCCAAATCCTAATATTATATTATACGTTGAATGTTTCAAATGAATTGATTGACGTATTTTATACGTCAACTAAACAGTTGAAATAAAAACAGGCGAGTGACTGATGTTCAATTAAGTCTATAAAAACATTCCCATCGTTATCAGTCTTCATTTAAATCGATTTAATTCTTTCTCTATAGCATCTTTTTAATATTCGTTATCTCTGTCAATTTCCAGACATTTTATGAGCATTCTCCAATGCTGGAAAACTAGCTTTATACAATACAATACAATGATTTAAATGAGTAGGGGCACAATGTATATAATGTAGGCTTTAGTTCACTCAAAAAACGTCTGGGGCGCCAGTACTACTCGCGTCGCGTGGATCCAGTAATTAACGCAAGAGGGCTCTCTTTTCTTTTCCTGTTATATTATGATATGATAAAATACATAAGTTTATAAAAAAAAATGATACTCTTTGACTGACAGGACAGTTCTTATCTTATCATACCATATTATTCAATGTATTGTATTAATATGTTTGTCATAATCTTCAGATCAAATTTGATCTACCTTTAAAATCTGTGATCATCACATTCATCACTTGCTTTTCTTATTGTGTATGTTGGACCAAAGAAGAAAAGTTGCTTGGGTTAAGTTATTTAGGTATTACCTACATATTTTCTATTGGAAAGCATATTATATCACAGTAACAGCTAACAATTAGATTGCTCAACGCTATTATCAAACTCAAAAAAAGGATTTCGTTACAAGAACTCTTAAAATGAGCCTGTGTCGGGCATGCTTGTCTTCGGGTGAAGATTTATTGATACCAGATCAAAATTTCAAGAGCAATTATAACTTGCTTACTAATATAAAGGTAAGTGTTGTTTAAATGTACCATCAACAACACAGTTAACTGACCATTTGTGAATCTGGTCACCTTACAATAAGGCTCAACAGTGGTCAGTTAACCTTGATGCTGTTTGTATAGGGTGATATTTTCCTCCACTATAGTTCATTAATGCAGTTTTGAAACAAGGTAAACCTTATTTAGTGCATAGATTATAGGGTATGTCTTTAGTGTCCCCATACTTAAAGCAGGTCATCCCAGAGCCTGAGCATTTTCAACTGCTTCTCGCACTTTTTATTAGCTTGCCCCTATTTACAAAATACAATAGGGTCTACTTTCAATAGTTTTTCATTTTGAAAATCGAAGGCTTGTCTGCATACAAAATGAAAACAATTTAGTTAGGCAATAGGCCAGCTGGTCAGAATTCTCATAAGTTTGGTACATATTTGAATTTGTCCATCTGGGATATGGTCATAAAGGTGCAAGGAGTGATTAAATGCTTGCAGTACAACTGTTAAATATAGGTGATATTCTGTAAATCCATGAAGAATTTCCATGTTGTGGCTGCTTTCCTACACTGCCTACATAAATGTATTAGATTTTCTTAACAAAAAGTGTTATTACACTTGCCTCCCTGTTACATCCGTACCTACGTAAACCAGAATTTATTATACAGGGTGGCACATTTAGATCGGTCAGTATGGGCAAGTCTTTAACTATAAGATATACAAGGATCTGTTCTTAGGAACCATGTCATCGATTTTAGTGACAAGAAAAACTGCATACTTACATAGATTTAAAAAAAACCTTGTACTTTGAAATACATTATTTTTATTTGGATATTGATTGTGTAGGTCATAAACAGTAAATGTTACTATGAAACATGATATCTAAAAGGAATAAAAGGCATTATGTTTCATATCCTTTAGTTTAAGACTGTGCGGAGCATAAGACGCGGACTCCGATAAGGCAATATGCTCGACTGAATGCGGTCTTCAAAATGACACCCATTTTTTTCATAAGTAGTAAGGCCCAAGGATTCAAGATTTTGTAAAGAAGATTATTTATTAATATGTTTCCAGGTCAACTTATTCGATGGGAAGTCTCAAAATTTTTGTAAGAGTTGTGTGGAGGCAGTCAACTTTTTTATTCAGTTTAGAACCCAATGTGTTTCATCTGAAGCAACTTTACAAGAAGTTTACTCTCAGCGTGCTTCCAAGGTAAACAACCCCTACACCCTTACTAACAAAATAAATATCACTATTATTCATCAATTAGCATCATTAATGTAATCACTATCACAAGTGCCTCCACCAGAGGGGCTATTGCTTAACGCACTCGCAATCGCAATTGTTTTCATTTTGAAAATCAAAGGCTTGTCTGCATACAAAATGAAAAAAATTGTTCCGCTTTGAAGCCAATTCAGATTGCGAGTGCGTTAGGCAATAGCGACGCTGATCTAATAGTAACCAAACAGTCACTAGGTCACTACTACCAAATTCACTATCTTCAGCACCAATGTGATCATCATTCAACCACGGCAACACCCTATAATCTCGAATTATTTAATTCCGAATGTATGTATGTGTATTACCGAGTATTACAGGATGTAGTGTAGTATGTATTAAGTAGTACAATCTGCTTTTTTTTTTAGTCTAATGAATTATTCGAATATACAATAAAATCGGAGGTACTGGATGATAAAACAGAGACTAAGATCAAAGAGGAAATTAAGATTGAGGTTGATATTGAGGATCCTGACCATGAATATGATGACGACAACAGCCACCACGTAAAAACAGAGGGTGCTGATGAAGCCACACTCCATTGCAACACAGCTGTATTGTACCAACTTCGACCACGTGGTCACCTAACACCAGGTGAGACCGAGGTCAAACGCGAACCTATTATAAAACTACACCTTGCGTCCAGTGTCCCTCGGAATCCCTAACAACATTTGTCCTAACACAGCGTTTGGCCGATTGTTATTTCTCTTAAACTGGTTTTGATGGTACCTGGTGGTGCGCTCTTTGCGTAGTATGTATGGTGTGAAACTGATTGATAGAGTAAGGAATGAAAAAGTCAGAGAGAAATGTGGAATAAAAGAAGATGTAGTGACTAAGATTGAAATTCATTTAGAAAGGATGAAAAAGAAGATTGACGAAAGAGATACTTCCCTAGGCGTACTTTTTCGAGTCAAATCGGAGAAATACTGAAAAAGGCCCGAATCTTAAGTACCCGAAACCGACGTGCGTGCATGACTCGATGTATAAATGTGGAAGAAGCTAAAGAAATTTGTCAAGATCGTCGCAAGTGGAAAGAAGTGGTCTCTGCCTACCCCCCTGGGAAACAGGCGTGATTTAATGTATGTATGTATAACCTTGAACCTCGTGTAGTCAACTCAACGAAAAAAGTGGCCACCTTTTTCCATTAAGTTACTCGTAGTTCAATTGTTATTAAGGTTATATCATGCATGTACCCTAAATTGTATATTAAGACTGCACCGAGCAAACGTCGAGCGTCCAGTGGCGCCCCCATTACTATTATTGGGTTTTCTAATTAACTAAAGAATTTCCTTGCAATCTGACGATACGTTTTTGTAGCGCAAGTAAAAACACAATTTGTGGGATACGTAACAAACTTTAATAACAATTGCCCTTTGAGTAGTCAGCTTAACGGGAAAAGGTGGCCACTTTTTTCCGTTATGTTGATAACTCGAAGGTGAATTGTTATTAAACTATGATATACCCTATAAGTTGTGTTTCCATTTGTAGTACTAAAACCTACCGACCAATTGCAAGACAATACTTTAGGCTATTAGAAAACACAATAATAGTAATGAGGGCGCCACTGTACACCCGGCGTACGCTCGGCGCAGTCATTGTACAACAAAAAACCAGCCTTCGGTTTCAAAACCATTCTTTAGTTTAGAAAACACAATAATAGTAACGAGGGCGCCACTGGACGCTCGGTGCAGTCTTAATATTTGTGTTAGTTCAAAGTCCTTTAACTTCTAATATCACTATACTTACCTCTTTTCAGATATACAATTGGACAAATCCACAAAACAAACTAAGAAAAGGAAATCAGCAAATACTAAAGTGAAAAAGTATAAATCTATTTCTGATGTTACTACAAAACAAAATGCAAAGCGAACTTGTGGTAAATGTGAACGCACCTGTTTTGTTTAAACGGATTTAAATACGTTATGAACAGTATATTGTTGTACGAGTTTTATTAAATGAAATATCGGTTAAGCGCAAGTCGGCTTTGCGAACCAAAGTTAGGCTGTGTTTCCACCAGAGATGTGCGAGGTAGCTAAGCGGTGCGAGGCTGTGTAACGAGGAGGTGTAACGGGGTGAATGTTTCCACCAAAGATGTGCGAGGTAGCTGAGCAGTGCGAGGATGCGTAGTGAGGATGTATAGCGGGCTCTTTTTAAATAAGCGGGCGGGGTGTGGTGAGGCGGGAGCGGAGCCAGACGCCGCCTCGCAACACAATTAATATTACTCGCACACATTTTTCTTTTGTTTTGTATGTACAATAACTTCGCTCCGCTGAGCTGTTTCCACCAGAGCTAAGCTTAGCGAGGATAGGTAAATGAAGTGTTTCTATTGGTTCATGACAAACACATCCCTCGCAACGCATCCTGGTGGAAACGCACATCTCTGGTGGAAACGCAGCCTTACAGGAAAAAATGGATTAGCAAATGAAACTGAGTTTCTTACGGCGTTTCTTCTCGGCAGTGGTCTCCTCTTGGGAAGCGCTGGTAGATTCTTGACGTGTAAAAGTGCCCGTGCGGCCTACTTACTGAATAAATATATTTTATCTTTTTTATCTTTTTTAAACGGTTGGGAAACGATACATTTTGGCAAACATATTTCGGTCAAACGGCAGGCTTCCACTTTAGTGATATTTAAATACAAACTGCTAGACCTGCCCGTTCTGCCGCTTAAAAATGCTTACAGCTGTCCTACTATTAGGTCAATTTGTGTACGACTGTTCTGTGGGCCTAACATCGCTGCTTTTATCGCGTGACAAAATGTGGATATAACATCCGTCACTTTTTGACACGTATATTAGTACGAGAGTGACGGATGCCATACTAGGCCCGCATGTATTTAATTTTACAAGCTTTTATTTAACTTGCAATGTATGTTATGTATGTATCGCTCATTGAATACAAAACGGACACATTCCAAAATAATTTGCTGTTCCATTAAAAATCGTATTCCAACCGCTTCTAATTTTCGCTCATTCCCGAAATACCAGAATTTTAAAATACCAGATTCTCAACATACTTGAATCTCAAAAAATAACATTTAAATTTCGGTATCGTTGATTATGCTTACCTAATATTTCGAAGCTGGTGATTTAGGAATCAGGTAAAGAGTAGTCTGGTATTTTAAAATTCTGGTATTTCGGGAATGAGCGCTAATTTTAAAATGCAACACTGACTCATTTCGGATTGTGTCCGTTTTGTACTCAATGAACGACGTATGTAAGGGTCAAATCTTGCAAGTTAAATTTGACCCACTTCCCGGTTTCCGATGAAACTGAAAATTTGCATACGCCTTTAGTTCTGATGACAATACAATAATATAGTACCATCGAGCTGATCTGATGATGGAGACTCAGGGTGGCCATTGGAACTCCTAAATTACACATGATAAACCCATCGTGTTAGGGCTTGTTAGAATCGTCTTGACGAGTAGATGACGACTGTGCAACAAATGTATAGTCGGGAACAAAAGCTTGTACTAAAAAATGATTTTTTGACAGTTTGATAATGTTTTCAGGATTATGTGATAAAACATTTGACAGCGCTGCTGCATTTAAAGACCATATGGAGGGTCACGTGGGCGACCGCGCGTGCGCGCTGTGCCCCATGACCACGTTCGAGCTCTGGCCGCAGCTGCTGGCGCACGGGCTCGCGCACTCCCTCAGGCAGCGCTGCCATCTCTGCGACCAGCCGTACAGGACGCCCACGCATCTGGAATACCATTATAGGAAGGTCCATTGTGGAGAGAAGGTTGGTTAATTGTGCTTTTGGATCTTTACTTACTACGTCAAATAAGTAGTTTGCGGGTGGTAGGACCTTGTGCAGGGTCCGTCCGGATCGCTACCACCATCTTATCCGTTAACCTACCGCCAAACAGCAGTGTTCGCACTGTTGTGTTCCGGTTTGGGGATAAGACAGCCGGTGAAATCACTAGCATAGAGGCATTCCATCTTAGTCCTCAGGGTTGGCAACGCATTTGCAGTCTTAGGATTGCATTGCAGTCTTGTGAATGCGAATGTCTATGGGTCACAGTTTCTACTTACCATCAGGTGGCCTGTGTGCTCGTTTGTCTTCTCTATGTCATAAAAACAAAAAGTTAGGCATGGGAAATGGATAAAAAATTCAACAGTATAAGTTGACACACGTAAAAAGAGACCTGTGGGGCTAGACAAGTTGCCATCGTTCACGAACGCTAGCGTTAGGTGATCACTGGCGACATGTGTTGTCATTGAAAAATGTATGGGAATGACGTAAGTCACGTGATATATCACTCGTTACAACTGACACGCTGAAAAGTGATCACTATCACTCGCGCTAGTGATAGGTTTGACGACTACAGTCGTTACGCGGTACTATTTTGACACAAAGGCTAGACAAGTTGCCCTTTTGACAGGTCGAATAGAACACGAGCACCTATCGCCATGTCGAGCTTCTAGATCAAAACAGTATGAACCCAAAATCCTTGCTAGTTTGGTTTTAAGTTCAAAGGAGTTGAATTAAAGTTGATTTTAATATGCATTGTATTTTGAGTTACTACTATTTTAATCTAGCAGTGCGATATAAACATCGGTATCTAAGGGCGGTATCTAAGGACGGCCGTAACGACCAAGAAACTGTCAACTGAGTCCGTGTCATCACTGTCATCATTGCCTCGCGGTCGCATAAAATATATTGTTGGAACATTGATTTCTTATTAAAAATGCTTCCGCTGAGACTTACATATACGCTGCTCACAACAGTACGAGCTTATCCAGGCGCCGACCCAGAGAAATCTCTCGTGCGAGCCTGGAGGCCGCGGACTGGATGCATGAAATGCTGTTCAGGAACATTTTACGTTAAGCAAGGTCTCATTTAGAGTTCTTTGCAGCCTTTTGCGTTCCCTGACTTCGTTGAGGAGATTGAACGAGGTTCTCTTTGAACTGAAGGTAAGCATCATTTTGATTTTAACATGTATAAGTTGGTATGTGCATTATATAAACAATACCTACAATGAAACCTGTCAGTACCAATAAAGATATTTATTACGATTATTTCAGGTGCTGTGTGCTTTGTTGTGAGCTTTCTGGCGACAAGGTCGGATCAGAGGATCACGGGGTATCTAACCAATTAACGCAACGGACCGCTGCTAGTAGATGCATCCGTGAAGTGGGGGATGCTCTCAACAACGACACAGTCTTGAAGAGGAGGATCGTCTTCCTACAATCGGATGAAGCTAGGTCTCGTATAAGACAAGAGTAAGTTATGACATATATTTAATGAAAGTATTGGATGTTTCATTCCCTGAATATGTGTAATGTTTTTTATTCACGAGGTCCCGCCCAAGGTTTAAATTAACCGAGGGAGCGTTTTTTCTTTCATTGAAAACTCTTTATTTATATTATATATATTATAATAGTAGTATGGTTTTTGGAAAAAAATTGTATTTAGTTACTTATAGCGAGGTCAAATAAGTATACCTAACCGATATCATACAATTTATTGATAAAATAACTTTTGTGTGTTTTAGGCAACTAAGAAAATCCTTCAGAGGGCTGGTTGACGATGCCGGATGTCCATATACTATTATCAACCCCTTGTCGCAGAATTACACACTCCGGTGTTTCATTTTTACACGGAGCCTGCAGCCTGTATGGAAGGAGTATCTCAACTTCCATTCAATGTCTCAAAGGTCGCCCTCTAGGTTATATTGTAGTGCGGAGCAGTCCTTTTATAATTGGAGCCAAATCCAGGATGAGCCCTACTAATTAGAGGCAGGATTATACTTAATTGTTTGGTGAAATGAGTTTGAATTACTATTAATTTATTATGTTTAAAACCTCATACAAAAAAATGCTATGAATCAAAAAAATATTGATTTCAAGTATTAAACGTTCAAAACAAAATCGAAGTACTTTATTTTAGTAAAGTTTCATTGCTCGATGTTACACTGGTGGCCATATAATTAGGAACCGAACGCTTGCGTTTTTCTCGTAAGATATAATACAATTATGACTTAAATTTTGACCACCAATCAAAATTTTCTTGACCAATTTTATTTTTAGTTTTCACTTATCATTATATAATAATCTAAGGTTTAAATGTATGTACAGTTTGTCGCTGCTAAAATCGAATATTTCATCAATTTCATGTTAAAAAAACTTTGTATGGACACGTCAGCACTAAGTTTTTAAATCCCTATAAAAAATATTCGTTTTTAATAGCGGTAAACCGCACAAAAATTTGAGGCTTAGTTTATTAATTAACGATAAGTGTAACTAAAAATAAAATAGGTCTAGAACTTTTTGATTAGTCAAAATTGAAAGTATATTTGTAGGCAATTAGGTATATGGGAAAAATGCAAGCGTTCCTAATTATTTTGCCACCACTGTTATTACAGGAGGTCACAACTAATTTGATTACGATCTCGGAAATGGATTATTCTGGCCTGACAGGATAGAGAGCAACTCCCTGATGCCAAATAACTATGTCGTTCTGCCTGCGCACAGTAGCGGTCGCATTAACTAATATGGCGGCTGCAAGACGTGTTAACTTTCCCAAAAAAAAAGAGTTAAAGGAAATGGCTGAATTTTGTACATAAAGTAAGTACTAGTTTTATGACAATTTGTATTCAATCAATATGGGAACACAATAAGTAACTGTCTTGACATTTTTTGACATTGTTAAAATTTTTGGTTGCCCTTTATCCTGACAGCCTAAGGTAAAAGCACCTATTATGGACAAGGCTCCAGTGATGAACATTATCATTTTTTTAAATGAAAACATATCAATACTAAAATTTTATTCTAATAGTAGTAATCCCGAATAATTCAATATAATCTAATTGTAGCACTAAAAGCATTATCAATCAGAGACTTATATTTATGGAATTGTTCATAACTGGAGCACTTACCTTTAGGAGCTTTTACCTTAGCATAATCCATTTCCGAGATCATTCATATTTTCTGCTTCGTTCTTAGACGGTGCGTCATGGCCACGAATGCTTAAACGTCATCTTAACTAAACTTGTACAGTCACGAGATTAAATTTGGTACCCACCTTAGGTCCAAAGTCAATGTGACATTCTACAATAATAAGGTTGAGTTTCCTAAAAGTTACAAATGACTTGACATCTCTAATGAAATTGACCCTTTCGTCCACGTTCATAACCAAGGTTTCATAACTGGTTATGAATAAGATTTTTTTTCCACTGTTTCATAACCAGTTATTAAACAAGACTTTTTTCCATTTTTATAACCTTATTTTCAAATCAATTGGACAGTGGCGACGGAGCTCCGCTTACGCGGAGGTCCTATTTCTGAGTGGTTTGGCCCTCTGGGCCTGCTGCAAAACTAACATAACCTAAACCTACCTAGTTTCTGGTTATGAAAATGGAAAAAAAAGTCTTGTTTAATAACAAGTTAAGAAACAGTGAAAAAAAATCATTATTCATAACCAGTTATGAAATCTTTCTTGTGAAAGTGGACGAAAGGAAATTGACTCAAGCATATTTTTCTTGAAATGGGTGTCAAATTAACGCTCGTGACCGTACAGTCACCATCAAATATCGAAGTAGGCGTTCAAAAATACCCGCACTCAACTCAATTAATTAAGCAGTGTTGTAGAGTGTGTTGAGATATTTTTGCACACTTTGTTTGCTGCGATGTGTTTAAAGTCGTACCTACTTTAGTTGGTTACATTTACTCCAACCGACCTACAACATCCGACATTATGGGAAAACGAGCATATTTGGAAGGTATTATAGGAATGAAGACAACATGAATTGATTATTTTACTGAGCAGAAATTATGGAAAGTACATAATTGTATTAACGCAGACATCACAGGAACATCGGAGTGTACGGATCCAGTGAATCTGCACTGCAGTCCTTCTAGACAATGCATACTATGTGGCAAAATTGGTGGGCGAAGTGGCTGGAGACAGTGGTGTTGGTTTTTTTCTGAAATTAAAACAAAATGACTTATCATAATTTTTGTCATGAATATAAACTATAACTTTGTTTCTACATTTTTTTTACATTCAAGTCAAATATTCGTAAGGGCGCTAAAATACTGAAATATTGTTGGACAAAGGTTAAGAAATGTTATGTACTCGCTGTCTCCAACAATAATATATTATCCAATATAGGGCTGAAACTATTGGACACGTCTAGAGGCAGAGAGCGTGTCAGATAATTTTGAGCGTAACGCAATGTGAAATATAAATTATTATTGGCGACTGTACTTATTCTCATTTAGTTTAGGTATATTGGTTTTCCAGACACTTTAGAGAGATCAAATAACTTATATGAATAAGAAGCAAATTATTTACATAGATTTAATGCTTAATCTTTGGCCAAAGTAGCTGGTCACCCGAAACGTCATTTAGGCATGAGGATTATTTACAGTATTCAGCCATTTCCCTTATCGTTTTGTTTTGGGAACGATACCACACTTATTGAGGAAATTTCCTTAATGAGTTATCTCATGCCTCCCCCAATAAGCAGACATATTTATGCCGTTTCACTGGTTTGACTGATGCAGCTGCCGTTCTCAGTTTGACAGAGGAAGTTTGAAGTGGGACCTAGGCAGCGTATCCATGCAGGTAACGTCCGCCAGGTTAGGTAAAATACTGAAAATACGGAATAAAACTGTATACACACCATGATCTGCATTTGCGAATATCATTATAGGTATTCAGTGGACTTCATAAATATTTTCGTAGTTCCAATCGCGTGTAGTCTAGGTCCCTGTAAATTAAAAATTAACTGTATATCTATATCACAAACACGCTGCTCCAGTTAATTGTATCGAGTACAGGCTAGTGTACTATTCTGCCCATGCAATTACGATTAGTATAGTACCGCAATTTTAGCAAATGTTATCCGATTTTAAGGTGTAGCTGAAAGAAAGTCAAACACAACTACACTAAATAAATAAAGAATCGTACATACATACATACATTAACCCTGAAAACATTACACTCCTTATTTTAGGCGGTCATGTAAAAATAGTTGGGTATGCCTGTGCGCCCCTGCTGCGCTTTCACGTGATTTGAACATAAACCTCTATCTGATCTTCATTATTGATTTAAATAGGGAAACTGTTTAACAAACACCTGGGAGACGCGTTCATACAAAGGAAGTAACTTTTCTTACATGTTACAAGAATTCATAACACATACATACACGTACATATTTACCTTAGAATAACACACAACACAATCACAATCTCATAACATTTTATGAAAAATAACATGTAAATAAATAATGTAACAAATACAACATAATACGTACCTAGAATGTTTATTTCCAATGCACATCCTGCGACAGCGTCAACTTGACTTTTAAGGTCGAAAAGTATAGACAAAATTTATAATTTTTAGAAAAAAAAACTAGACTGTCGAGCGAGGTTGTATTCATCGTGGGCATACACCTTGGCTAGATTAATCATTTTTGACAACGCATGTCGACAGTGATCGCCTAACGCTAGCGTTACATTCGATGGCGACTTGTCTAGCCTATAGCGCCAAGTGACAGGTGATCACCAAAGTGATCGCCTAACGCTAGCGTTCGTGAACGATGGCAACTTGTCTAGCCCCACTGAGTGACCTGCCTGCGCTGTCAGCAAACTACATATGTCCCCCTTAACCCTGTCATGATAGTTTCCCTTACCCCACTTATGCATTTGTAGGTTATGTTACGAATCACATTAAAATTTAATATTTAGAGCATATAGCAAAAAATTATATGCATACAAACAAAATAAATCTATAAAACAATACTTACTGACATTTGCAGACTTGTTACCAGACTTTTTATAACATAAATCAGTATCTAATAATAATAAGGTACAGTCGCGGAACGAAAAGGTTGACCAGTTTTCAAATAAATTCATTTACGCGTTGCAAGCACATGTTACCTTTTTAGACTGTGTAACAGACGAGAGAAAAAATATTGAACCAATAGTTGTTGTTGTTTATACGTGATCATAGCAACCCTTTTGGAACGACCAATAAAGACTAAGTTCAGTTAACGAATAGTGGCTGTTGTTTATACGTGACCATAGCAACACTTTTGTAACGACTAATAAAAACTTGAGTTCAGTTTGAACCAATAGTGGCCGATGTTTAAACGTGACCATGGTAACCATGTATATGTGGGCCATGTAGTGAAATGACATTCATTATGACAGAATGTGTCATACTCGGTCGATTAGCAGTTATAATAACTTATACTGAGCAAGCAAAAACAGATCTTAAGGTGGTCAACCTTATCATTCCGCGACTGTACGTCGAACGCGTGGTTTCGTTGTTTGTCAACTCAACTATTGTTTTTGTCACACTCGCACTTTCACTTGTCATAACGCCATCTGTGTTTTTTTTTGGAAATAAATCTTAGTTACTGCTTTATCGATCGCATAATCACAACGCTGCGGTCTATAGTTTTTGATATATCAACTAGTGTTTCCCTTTCCCAGTAGTTCCCCTTACCTCACCTGACCTTTCCATATTGGTGGGGGTGACGGGGGGAGTGTAAACCACTCCGCTTTGCTGCCACGCTATATTGGTTTGTCAGGAGACAACATGCGCTAACATATCCCCTCCACTAGCCGCTTGGAGCTCTTTTTACGTGTGTAGTCTTGTACACTCTGTTTCATCTAAGATGATTTCTGTGACAGGTCCATATAAACACTTGTTTCTTTAACTGTACATAAATAGGATTGCATTCAATTCGCGCGTTGACTGTACCGAAACAAGAATTGAGTTTGGTTTTATTTTTAGGATATATTACTGGGGTGCTTGCTTTGTTCGAGTAAATTTTCCACACCAATGAGACTAACTAAGCACGTGTGGGCTAAGCACTCTACGAAGCGATACATTTGTGATTTCTGCTCTAAAGTGTAAGTATTCTATACCCGTAAAGTATTCAAGAGTATTTTAAAGCTTTGAACTCTGTCGAACGGTTCATCGAGCGAGCGAATTCATACGAGTGGGCTCACTCGACGGGTAAACCTACCTAATTGAGAATGCCTGCCCTTAAGTACATAATACGGCTATTGAAATAAAGATATAGTGCAAAGGAAGTAAAGTGGAATTTTTTTTTTGACAAATGGTCAAATTAGAAAATTTACCTTATTTCATTCATAATAGATTCATATTTCATTGACAAATTTCGTTGTATAGTGGGCCTTAGGAGGTGACAACCACTTACCAGTTCTACTATTTCCTTAATAGTCATCAGCTGATTATCGCTATCACATTCGTACTCGTTTAACCGTGTATTTGTTATTTCATGAAACACGAAGAAAGCCGACAGCTATTACGATCATGGTACTACTATAGCTATTTTATTCATTTCCAGATTCAACAACAAGCAGCTGTTAAAGTCCCACATTGTCGGGCACGGCACCGTGAAACGGTACTTCTGCGACCTGTGCGATTATAGCTCCAAATATGCCTGCGGACTTAAGGTAATTATTGTTCAGCTTTGCCCGGTCACCGGCTTTGCTTCCGGACGTGGGGTACATCCGCACAGGCGCAACAACTGCACACAAACATAACGCGTGCGTTTTTAGGGTTCCGTATAGTTTAAACTTTTTGAACTGAGCTCTTCCACTTACCTGTAAACAAAATGGTAATTATATCTATACAATCTTAGGTAGGAGGTTGTAAAATGCAAAAAAGAAATTGCTTGCCGTTATTCTATTACTGTATTTTGTAGTCTATTGTCTAAAGAAATAGAGTCGATAATCTATGTTAACCTTCGAAGGCGGTTATTATCTGCTTTAACTTCGAGCTCGTTTTCCTAATTTGTGGTTAACTACACAATGGCTTTGTATTCTTAAGTGGATAAGCTCAGTTGAAAAAGTTTAAACTATACCTCAGAAGGCAAATACGGAACCCTTATAGGATCACTTGTTTGTTGTCTGTCTGTCCGTCCGTCTGTCAAGACCCTTAGTCAGTTAAAAAAATAACTCCAAAGGATGATTTCTAAAATTTGTACAGTCGAGTTCGTAAATATGTATACACTTAAATACCTAGTCACTTTAATCGCTGTGGTAATTCGTATATGGCAGTTTGAATAATAATATGACATTAAATAGACTAGGTACTAAAGTGTACACATATGTATCAACTCGGGTTCGTGATATTTTGCTATTTGTAAGTTATTTTAATTAAAATGAACACTTTATTGATGATCCCATTTTATTTAAACTTATTTTTATGCCTTTATATTGCAGGCCCACAAAGTGAGAAAGCACGTCTCAGATAAATGCATCTGCAAGATGTGTGAAAGGATCTTCGTGAACGCGGAGAAGCTGGCGCAGCACACGTGCGTGGACAGGAGCAAGATATGCCCCGTCTGCGGGAAGGAGCTGCGCAAAGGGGTGAGAGGTCTTCCAGCGCACTCGCTCGGTCTATACCATGTTCATTCTTACTTGTCTTATATAGTAAACAACTTTCTAACCTCAAAATTAACCTTTTTGGGCTAAAAAAGTTATTTACCTGACTGACCCAGAACGGGGGTAATGTTTTCCCCGCGTACAGATGTAGTGCAAAATGATTTTCCTTCGGGAAAACTCGGATCTCAATCGGAATACGATGGCACCCGAACTGTCAATCAATGATTGTATTAAATGAGTGACGTTTTCATGTCCATTAAAATGGAACTTTATTGTTTAGTGTCAAATGACAAAGTGACAAATGACAGTATGTATGTAGGTATGTCTGTTCTATTGTGACCTCCTGTAGCCTAAACGGCTCGAACGATTTCGAAGAGTGATATAGGCTTTATTGTTTTAATCAAAGCAACGAGGACAAAAAAAAAGACATTAAAAAAAACATTATTTTGACGAAAATTTCAAAAAAATGCCCCACCGACTCGTGAATTATTTTACTGCCTAGCTTTTAAGACTGCACCGAGCAAACGCCGAGCGTCCAGTGGCGCCCCAATTACTATTATTGTGTTTTCTAATTAGCTAAAGAATTTCCTTGCAATTAGACGATGCTTTTTTGTAGCGCAAGTAAAAACACATTTTGTTTTTATTAGGTTCGCAAACTGGACATTACAGCATTGTGACTTATAATTAGAGGTAAACAAACAAGTTTGGCTGCATGGCCTTCTGGGTGCGAACACAACATGCACACGAGTAATCGCCCTCAATACTAAACATAGAGATAACAAAAAAAAAAAAAAAAAAAATTACAGTCTAATAACAAAGTATGTAGTTGGTTAGGTACTTATAATTTAGAAAAGATAAATTGTTTAATGTTTTTAACCGATGCACTGAAGATGTCTAGCTCTTGGCAATCATCGTTCCGTACCTGAGAAGCATAACACTGCAAGTCCATTTTTTACGATTTTCGGTTTTATACAGTATCGTACTAACTTTTCTAGCTCTATCGAACCATAACACTGTATCTATAGAAATGGTTGTAGTTCCGGAGTTTCTCAAATGTATTTTGATGTATGAACATTAATCACTACGAAGCATTTTAATCTAAGTGAAATACCGTATTTAAAAATTGTATGCTAATTAAACTGCATTTTATCCTATGTCCGGAGTTACAGTGTTATAATTGATCGAAGTGGTGTTACAGTGGTGGCATTTTAATGTAAGTGGATGCGAAATAAACGGCATTTTATTGTATATCCGGAGTTACAGTGTTATGATTGATTTAAGTGGTGTTACAGTATAATACTATCTGGCATTTTAATGTAAGTCCGGACTTACAGTATTGTGCTCCGAATTTTAGGTAGGTGGAGGGGGTACGGGTAGCGGGTACTGCGTGGGAGTTACCTTAACCTGCAGTTCGAGTTGAGACATGCGTGTGAACGGACTTATGCTGAGATTGTCAAAGTTTCGCCGTGGAAAGTATTTAGTAAACCTAGTAACAGGAGATGCCAGTAAGTACATATTTTTGTTTGTTTTGTTTTAATTTATCGAGCTGTGATTTAAGTATATCTTGCAAGTTGTTTGGTTACCTACTTAACTTACAGAGGTCACGTAAATTGGAAATTGAGTTGCATATAAATATTTTATCATAGATACCTACTACAGAACTTTGTGTTTGATTTAATACAGGTGAAGAACGACGAACGACTTCTCCGCTTACCGAGGAACAAATAAACTTTTTGCTTGAAAATGAAAACAACAGTTCGTCAAGATTTGCAAGCCTAGTAATCCCTTGATAGTTCACAGTATGAATCTCAATAACATAAAAAATATTAAGTCACTGTCTAGTCTTTTTAGCCAAAGACGCAAAAACTCAAACAACGATGCATTTCTTATTTCGAAATGTGTATGGTTTCAAGTAAGAAAGAGTGAACCAGGGGTTTTGTTTTACAAGACATCCTTCAAAGATACTGACTTCTTAAAAACCGATTTAAGAAGGAACACTAGACAACCGCTCCAATTGTCCGATTTGCTTCCACAGGTCAACAAACGAGCGTCCTATCAGCAATCCAAAATACTTATAAGGATTTAATGACACTTACCCAGTGGATGGCTGATACTTTTAATAAAAAAATACTAAACTGATTTGCCACACGGCAATGTTGCTGATATTGTGGAATCAGAAAATGAAGACTGAAATGACTGATTTTCATTCTATATTTTTATACTTAAGCGAGATTTTATCATAGACTATTTATTCATTTTTGTATGAAAATAATATAATTTTGAATGTTCTTCTTTATTTTATAAAGGTATTTTATTGAGGTAACTCTAATGGTTACATTTTTTGTTCAGAAGCAGAACACTGTATGTGGGCTAGTTTTTTTGTTTTTGTTAAATAAATATGACTTAGGTTAAGAAATTGATCTCGGAATATAACAAATCTTGATCTCAAATAACCAAACTTACGATTAATAAAAAACTTTTTGATTTAAATTGGCCCAGTTTTATTTTGAATCATCCTTATTGTCATGTATACCGCATTTTGACACAAAATCGCTTCTCCTGTAAAATTAAGAAAATGGCACTTGCAGTCTTATGCTTCTCAGGTACGGCGTTGTAGGTTGCACACATTTTTTTTTTTTTTTTTTTTTTTATACAAGGTGTTACAAAAATACCCGTAAAGCCGAAAGGGGGTTAAATTGTACCTTATAATAAGTTCATTTACAATATTTGAGAACCGTACTATCACCGTATAACTTACCGGCAAAAAAAATAAAACAATTATTGTTTTCATTGATGTGCAAACCCTATTTCAGTAAAATTAAAGAGTAAACTACGCAGAACGTTTATGTACATTTTTACCTAATTGTTGAAACAATCAAGAGACATTCAAACAAAATGTACAGAATTCTATTAAGATATTACAAGTCGAGTTTTGGAAGATTTTAAAAGAGCTTACCTAACGAAGAAACTTAAACTAACACTTACTTTTTCGTAATGAACGTCCAATTTACAGGAACGGCTCAAAGTGAACTCCGCCTTGTTCAATGCACAATCTCGCTCGTCGGGATATGGCTTTAAAACCATTCAAGTTGACAATTACTAAATTGGTGGTTAGGCCTCTCTGTTAAAATAATCTATGCTAACCCCGGTTCCCTAACATGACAGCTTACTAGGGTTGACAATATTTTTGGCTTTGATAATTTATTATATTTTTTACGGGGTATTTTGTAACACGTTGTATAAGGAAAACCAACAGCTTAAATAAAGACACTTACGGAACAGTGGTGAGTGACGGCTGTAGTTAGTGCGACATGGCGGGAGACTAAAGGTTTTACGGTTATGCAGGCGGCTACTAATTCGTGGTATAGAAAACTTTACATTTTCAAGAAGGTCAGGGCTGTCCACTGCCCCGCTTATTATTTTGTGTAGGCAAATTATGTCAGCAGTTTTGCGCCCTGTTACAAGCGGGAACATTTTGTAGTGTTCGAGTCTCGAATCGTAAGATGTTAGGTTTCGGCAGCGATTATTGGCGTAACACAAACAGTATAAAAACCTTTTTTGTAGTTTTTCTAGCCTATTAATGTAAACTGCATAGGAAGGGCTCCAAACAGGGCTGCAGTATTCCAAAAGGCTACGGACATAGCAGTTAAACAATATCATTGGAATTTCTGGATCCTTAAAAGTTTTTGTTTGCCGTATAACAAATCCTGCCAAACGTGAGCCCTTCTTTGCAATGTAATCTACGTGTTCGCGAAAATGTAATTTCTGATCCACAACAACACCCAGATCGCGTATGCTTGTGACTTCTTTAATTAGTTCGTCGTTTACGGAGTAGTTACAGTTTATGATGTGAAAGCATTTTGATGAGTTTAAAACCATATTATTCTTGCGGCACCAGAGTTTGACGGTGTTCAGGTTACTTTGTAGGGATTCACGATCGAGGTCGGAGTTTATTATTCTGTAAATCTAAAGATCGTCTGCAAATAATTTGTACTTAGAAGTTAGGTTAGAACAAAGGTCATTGATGAAAATCAAGAAAAACAGAGGGCCAAGATGAGATCCCTGAGGCACGCCTGAGGGCACGATCCTGGCTTGGGACTTGAAACCTCGAACAATGACCAGTTGACTTCTATTCTGGAGGTATGATTCACACCACCTTAACAGAGAGCCGCAAATTCCAGCATGTCCGAGCTTCTGGACAAGAATACCATGGTCAACCACGTCGAATGCCTTGGAAAAATCGGTATAAATGGCGTGAACTTCTTTTTTGTTTTCGTACGCCTCGAGTATGTCCCTGACATAGCCAAGGAGGTTCGACGTGGTTGATCTCCCTGGAAGAAAGCCATGCTGGTGGCAGCTGATATTTGGTTTTAGGTGGAGGTAGGGATTTTTTAACCAAGTTTCGGTCAACAGTATTAAATCAGCATCTTGATTCAGTGCATTGGCCAGTACATGTTCGGTTTTGGTCCTTAGACCCCTTACATTTTGGTATATTATCGTCAAATTACATATAGAATTGGTTTTTGATGATGTGAACATACAGTTAAATTGAATTTAAGGAGTCTAGATCTTTTAGAATTTGGGTTTTTCCTCATAAGAATTTTGCCGTTACGCACCCACACGAAATCGAAGTTCTTATCCTTGGCCACTTTCCGAGCGGCCGCGTGTAGCTGCTTGCTGGCAGGAGTGAGATGCTCACACACGTAGATCGGCCTTCTTTCTTCGTCAGCAATGCCCAAGTGAGACGAGTTCAATTTGTTGCTCTGGTGGGATCTATTGTAGGTTTTCGCCGCAGCAATCAGAGAATCCCGCACCATCGGGCTTGAAAGTTTGACCACAATTGACCTTGGTCTGCTGGATTCTTTATTCAATTTAGCAACACGATGATAGTTAATTAGTTCGTGCTCAGGCAGAGGGTGTCCTACAGTAGTGGCCAGTTGAATCACCACAGTTTTCAGGTTTTCCCATTTGTGCTCCGGGACACACTGAATTTCTATATTGCAGTCGCGTGATTGCTGTTCAAACTGGTTCAGCCGGGTGTTCACGTCTCCCACCTGGGTGCGCAGCTCGCCAACTTGAGAGTGCAGCAAGGTATTATCTTCCTGAAGCTCGCTGATTATTTTATCCTTCTTGTCTAATGCCTCTTTAAGTTGTTCGTACTTCGCTGACATGAAATCTACGCTCTCGGTAAGCTCTTGGATCCTGGTGCGTGTCAGCGTTATCCGCAACAAGATCTTTTTTAATTTCTCTATGAAGCCGCGATAGGGACTCCTCAAGCTTTTTATCAAAGTAGTGCTTCAAGTCCTCAATGGTGCCTGTAGCAGAAGGGAGGGAGCTCTCTGTAGGAGTCTTAGCCTGTGTTGGAGTATGCAAGCTATCGCTTCGCTTGTCCGCTGGTTTGCAGTCAGCGCATTTCCACGCACCCTTGAAGGCCTTCGACTCTTTACCGAAATTTTCCACTGAGATGCCTAAACACTGGTAATGGTAGTTTGTGCTACACTTTGAACAGGTTTTAGTGTCATTTGTTTTAATTTTGTTTATTGCATTTACTGCAGACACTCATCGTTGAAAAAATCCGAACAAATCGGAACATTTTGTTGTAGTAGCAACACTGTCAGTGAATTATGATTGAAATATGAGGGTATTTTCGTAATTTCTGTTGTCAGATTAAAGTGAGGGTATATAAATATGACTTATCTTGGTCGAATAACTGTAGTCAGAGGTACAAACATCCAGAGATAACACTAACACAGGTTTCTTGTGCATGAGTCTTCACTTTGTTAACACTTCTGACGATATTCATTATTATATTAGGTGAAAAATGGAAAGATATCGAGAGCTCTTAGTGAACAGTGGCGGTGTTGCCACATGAATCCATTTATGGGATACATAACAAAGTTTATTTATTTATTTATTTATTTATTGGTGGGAAATCCAACAGTTACAAATATAACATACGAAACAAGAATAGGAAGCACAAAACCAATTACAGGATTTCACATGTAGTGACAGTGTTTATTAACAATTACCCTTTAAATAGTCGGCTTAACGGAAAAGGTGGCTAGTTTTTTCCGTTAAGTTGATAACTTGAAGGTGAATTGCTATTAAACTGAGTGATATACCCTATAAGTTGTGTTTTCACTTGTATTACAAAAACACACCGTCCAATTTCAAGAAAATACTTTAGAAATGAGGGCGCCCGATATGATAAGAGCGGTATGTTCCAGTTCGCGCGCCACCTGGCCGTGCACGAGAAGCGGTTCAAGTGCGCGCGCTGCCCCGCCGCCTACCGCACGCGCGGCGCGCTGGCCGTGCACGCCGACCGCCACGACAACACGCCGCGCCACCGCTGCGACACGTGCCGCCGCAGCTTCTACTCGCGCCCCGTGCTGCTCAAGCACCTGCGCGTGCACACAGGTATAGTCAAGTGCGCGCGCTGCCCCGCCGCCTACCGCACGCGCGGCGCGCTGGCCGTGCACGCCGACCGCCACGACAACACGCCGCGCCACCGCTGCGACACGTGCCGCCGCAGCTTCTACTCGCGCCCCGTGCTGCTCAAGCACCTGCGCGTGCACACAGGTATAGTCAAGTGCGCGCGCTGCCCCGCCGCCTACCGCACGCGCGGCGCGCTGGCCGTGCACGCCGACCGCCACGACAACACGCCGCGCCACCGCTGCGACACGTGCCGCCGCAGCTTCTACTCGCGCCCCGTGCTGCTCAAGCACCTGCGCGTGCACACAGGTATAGTCAAGTGCGGGCGCTGCCCCGCCGCCTACCGCACGCGCGTCTTATGGCTTGTCATTGTCACTAATCTTTGTTAGCCTAATTGGCTAAGTCAAGTTTTTGGAAGATATGTATATTATATTTTTTATCGATAGTCGTCATCCTAAAGATCAAGAAATTGCGGCTCTTTTATTTTTATTTCCTCTAATATTTTAGAAATATTTTTTTTACTTATGAAGTTGACATTTGTACACTTCAATGACTGACTAGCTTGTTGCCTTCGTACTTAATGAAAAAGAAAAAAAACACTTCTATATCTGTCATTGTCAAATCAAATCAAAGTAAACAAACAATTCAATACAACGGCTATTTTCTGTTTGCTTGTGTTTCATGTGATCAGTGTTTTTAGAAATATTTTTAACGATCTCAGAACGAACTCTGGACTTTCGTTTTGCCGCTTTGCTTTAAGAGCTTTGCACGATATTTGGTCTAAGATTTATTTTCGAACCCTTTGGCACTTCTTCTTGGACACCGATTTCTTCCTTTTTCGACGACTCTTGCTCTGCTTTTTGATAGCCACGAGAGCACTTTTGAATTATACAATCCACGCAATGAATTCAGGCAATCCCACACGGACTGTGGAAATGGAGTATTACAAAGTTTTACTTGAATTTACTTATTTGAATTAAACCGTTTGTTTACTTTGATTTGATTTGACGTTGACAGATATAGAAGTGACAGTTTTTTTTTCTATTTCATTAAATACGAAGGCAACAAGCTTGTCGGTCATTGAAGTGTACAAATGTCAACTTCATAACTAAAAAAAAGATTTCTAAAATATTAGAGGAAATAAAAGTAAAAGAGCCGCAGTTCTATGATCTTAAGGATGACGACTATCGAAAAAAAATATAATTTACATCTCTTCCAAAAACTTTACTTACCCAATTGTGCAAAATGTGGTTACAGAATTATTAACAAGTTTTAGAGTTGTTAGTAATTCTGTAGCGGGTGGTAGGACCTTGTGCAGGGTCCGTCCGGATCGCTACCACCATCTTATCCATTAACCTACCGCCAAACAGCACAAACAGCAGTGTTCGCACTGTTGTGTTCCGATTTGGGGATAAGACAGCCGGTGAAATCACTAGCATAGAGGCATTCCATCTTAGTCCTCAGGGTTGGCAACGCATTTGCAGTCTTAGGATTGCATTGCAATTTGCAGTCTTGTGAATGCGAATGTCTATGGGTCACAGTTTCTACTTACCATCAGGTGGCCTGTGTGCTCGTTTGTCTTCTCTATGCCATAAAAAAAAA
Source organism: Acleris laterana (assembly GCA_963966035.1). Classification (NCBI taxonomy): domain Eukaryota; kingdom Metazoa; phylum Arthropoda; class Insecta; order Lepidoptera; family Tortricidae; genus Acleris; species Acleris laterana. Next base: position 17,563,509 of record OZ014447.1, read on the forward strand.
AAGCTCTGCCTACCCCACTCTGGGAATAAAGGCGTGAGCTTATGTATGTATGTATGTATGTCATTCTTACGATTCGATTTATAACCTCACTTTTTTTTGCTACTTACACCGATGGCAGTTCAGTAGTATTGTAGATCATAGAAGTGTTCTCGTTGGTTGGCAGGTGAGAAGCCGTACGCTTGCAGCAAGTGCGACATGCGCTTCACCGGCGGGAACAACCTCAAGGTGCACATGAAGGTGCACGGGGAAATGCTCGTCGTCAAGAGGACCCCTCCCGAGGTTACCGTCTCAACAAGCAATTGACCAGAGGAAGTATTGCTCCTGGATAAGAGATCTTCTTGAGTCAGGGAAAGCGTCCGAAGTCCTCATTTACGAAGAAGAAAGAAGGAATATTTTGAAAAATCGACGTTAATACGTAACATGCCTGTGAAATCAAGTGTGCGGCATTTTTTATTACAAAAGGCAAGGTTACGTTTCTATCCCTCAATCCTAGCCTAGCCTAGTGCTCACCAACTGGATCCACTAATGGAGCGAACAGCATTCTGGGGGGTTATTATGACATAGCTATGCAGTTCAGTTTATGCTGAGAGAAAAGGACAGAGCTATATAACTGGTATATAGCTCTGTCCTTTACGCTCACCGTAAAATTAACTGCATAGCTAGGTCATACATAATAACCCCCCTGGAGTTCACTGTGATCCACCGGTGGATTCACAACTCTTTTAGGATCCACCGTCTGCTCGACCAGTGGATCGATCACCACTCAGGGAGTTTGATAAGAGCACTGATACCAGTGGACCCGATATTACTATTTCGCACTCTTTTCCAGCAATTCCCATTGATCCCTTTTTTTAAATTAAATTTAACAGAGTCGACGGAGCTCCGCTATCGCGGAGCTCCTATTTCTGAGTGTTTTGGCCCTTCGGGTTTTCTGAAGAACTAACATAAACTAAACCTACCTCATACATACATTAAATCACGCCTGTTTCCCAGAGCTACGATCCTGACAAATCTCTTTCGCTTCTTCCACATTCATACATCGAATCATGCACTCACATCGGTTTCGGGTACTTAAGATTCCTTTTCTAGTATTTCTCCCTCACCTGCCTACCTCATATTTATGTTATAATTGGCATCAGTGGTGGATCTCCCCGAACTCTCACTAGTGGATCGCCTCGGTGGAGCCTAGTGGATTGTCCCGTCCCTATACGGGTGAATTGCAAAAATATTGTACATATTTATAATGCGTCGTATAACTTATAATGCGCGCCTTAGAACGGTGTCTTGAAGAGGTTTGCTTGCGGTGGAAACACTTGAAGTCACCGTGGTAAGCAATAGAAAGTCCATACGGGACCAGCTCCCCTGGCAGTGGAAGGCCGGCATTATTGTGGGAAAATGCTGAATGGGTTCGTGTAAATATACA
>OZ014447.1:17565131-17595412 GCA_963966035.1 Acleris laterana
CGACTGTATCCAGCCTTGTATTCTATGGGAATTTTAAAACTATACGCTAGGGCCAAACCGACGCGTTCAGCCGCGTGCACGGTGGTGATGTGAACACTACATCAGCCCCCTATTTTACAGCATCTTGACAGGTGACGATCATTATACATTGCAAAGTTAACACGCTGATAAAAATATCAGGGTATCATATAAATTGCGCAATGTAAATTAGGCGTACTTTTTCGAGTCAAATCGGAAAAATGCTGGAAAAGGGTCGAATCTTAAGTACCCGAAATAACGTGCGCGCATGACTCGATGTATGAATGTGGAAGAAGCGAAATAAAGTCAAGATCGTAGCAAGTGGAAAGAAGTGGTCTCTGCCTACCCCTCTGGAAAATAGGCGTGATTTAATGTATGTATGTACTTATGTATGTAAATTTAAATGTCACCTGTCACAAGTCATTGTCGGGATGGTGAAATAAGGGGTAATCGCGGACGCGGGCTGAACGTGGTTTGGACTAAACTTTAGTCGACTACAATTAAACGCGGCTCGGGCGCCACGTTCGTCATGCCGATACGAAATCGCCGGCAGAGCAGTGTGTGGGCAGAGAGGGCAACAACGCAACAGCGCGAGGAACAGTATCCTTACCACGAGCTACAATTACTGTACTCTGTACTGTTCCTCACAGTATTGTTATAGTGAGTGAAAGAAAGCATTCGGCTCGCTAGCGAGTACGATATTGTAACTCATGGTAAGGGTACAGAGCGATGAGCGGTGCGAGGATAGTGTGGCAAACGTATCAGAGTGAAACGTACCTGTCGACGATATCCTCGAAGTTGGGCCTGCGCGCGGGCACGTGGCGCCAGCAGTCGCGCATGAGCGCGTAGGCGGGCGCGGGGCAGCCGGCCGGCGCCGCCAGCAGCTCGCCGCCGCGCACCATCGCGATCACCTCCTGGTTGCTGTACCTGCGCCGACGTCAGGACAGACTTTATTATTTCTATTAAGAGGTTGATATGGGGGTTGTTAGGCAATGGACTGGCAACCTTTCACTGGTAAACATCTCAGCCTAATTGTGCAAAATGTGGTTACAGAATTATCAACAAATTTTAGAGACGTTAGTAACTAGCGACCCGTCCTCGTTTCGTTTCGGTTTATGTGAGTTTTCTGTAACACCCGTACATAAAACAGAATTTATTATACATAAGAACCTTCCTCTTGAATCATTCTAATAAAAAAAACGCATCAAAATCCGTTGCGTAGTTTTAAAGATCTAAGCATACAGAGACAGAGAAACAGAAAGCGGGAAGTGACTTTGTTTTATACTATGTGTGACTATGTAGTGATTCTGTAGCTCTGCCTACCCCACTCTGGGAATAAGGGCGTGAGCTTATGTATGTGTATGTATGTATGATATGGGCCCTGTGTGCCGCTTTGACCATTGCGGATCTTTAGTGGCAACCCTTTGTTTGAGCTGACCGCAAAGGCCCGTTGCGTCCAGGAATTTCCAGACGCTTTTGGCAGTGAGGAGTAGTATCTCTTGTAGGCCAACTTTAACCTATCGTGTCCTATGGAAGGCCCAAAAACAGTAGCGCGTATGATAGTACAAAGTGTGCATCTGGATGTGATTGATTGTGGTAGTTCATATAGATGAATTAGCGAGAGCGTGGAATTGCTCATGTAGTGGTATTGTGTGTGTATAGGCAAGAGAAAGAGAGAGAAATACTTAAGTATCTCTCAAAGTATGGGTCACTATTATTATCAGGGTTTTTTATTAACCATCTTCAAACGAAGAGGTTCTATGATCGGCAGTATGTTTTGTTTCATGTATGTTCACCGATTTCTCTGTCAATTGCGGAGTTGTGGACCGATTTGAAATATATATTTTTGTTTAATAGGGTGGTTGCATTGTCACCAAGTTAGTATCTGATGGGGGGATCCCTGAGGAATTGAGGGAACTCAAATGTTATAAGCATGCACATGGCAATTTTGATATTTTCGGTAACAAGTCCAGCATTCGCAATTTAGAACGCATCATTTGGTAAAGTGGCACTGTTGATGAAGACCAGATATGGACGCCGGAACTCCTTAATGGTACCTATTTCAAGTGCGGCGATTAGATAACTCGATTAAGATAGTTGAGAGACTATGACAAAGTGGTCTATACTATTATTTTCCCGCCGCCTTGCTTGCGGCAAGCTTGAAATGTCCTATAATTTCCTATTAGATAATTGAGAAGAGGGATTAACTAACAGCATAATATAATCAATAAAAAGTATGAAAAAAAATGCTTTAAAAAAACAAGACAGCTTTCAAAAACTTGAGAAAAACAAACTAAAGCTGACTTCTTATTACCATTTAAAAATGAGTTATTTTTTACGTAGGTATTAAAACGCGGATATATAGTGACTTACCCGTAATACGGCTGCAAGCCGTAACTGTAGATTTCCCATAGTACAACTCCATAGGACCAAATATCGCTCTCGGTGGTAAATTTCCCATACAAAATGGATTCAGGCGGCATCCACCGCACTGGCAGCAGGCTCTTGGATTGTACCTAAACAATAAGTCCAAGAATTACTATTTTAACCTTCTAAGGTCCTCCATACAACGAAATTTGTCAATGGAACATGAATCTATTGCGACTAAAATAAAGTCCATTTACTAATTTCATCAATAGTCAAGAAAATAAAAGAAATTCTACTTTACTAGCTTCGCACTAATCTTTATTTCAATGGCTGTATTATGTACTATTTTTAGTACAAGGGACGAGGGAGATATCGTAAACAAATGTTATTCATACTCACTCTGTAATAATCAGAACTGTATATGTCTCTAGACAGCCCGAAGTCTGAAATTTTCACAACAAAGTCGTCAGATACTAAGCAGTTTCTCGCTGCTAAGTCTCTGTGGACATAATGGTGTGATGCTAGATAGTGCATTCCTGAAGCAATGTTGTACGCGATGCTGAGCAGCCTCATGGGAGGCAGGCCCTTGCCCGAGGGCGGTGCACGCCCCATGAGGAACTCGTGCAGGTCCCCCCGCGCCATGAACTCAAACAGCATGCACAGCGGCTCCTCCCGGAGAGCCACTCCCACTATGCACACAATGTTCTCGTGTGTGAGTTCCGAAATTAAATCTATTTCTCTTCTGAAATCAGCCTGTGTTTTAGCTGAAGCATTTTCTTTTAGGGCTTTAACTGCTACATAGTAAGTCTCTCCATTTCTTTTAAGAGCACCTTTGTAGACTTTTCCAAACGCACCTTCACCCAATTCTTCTAAAAACTTTATTTGTGATAAGGAGTACTGAGGTACTCTCAGAATTCCATTTCCCCTTGTGTTCCTAGTCAAATGTGGTTGACTGTTACTATTATGATTTGTCAATAACTCACTCATCTCTATTGGGGAGTTTAATCTAGAATTCCCATATATATTTTTGTCAGCATTGGGCAGATTTATATCTCTTATTGCGGCTGCATTATTTTTGCTTCTGCTTTTATAACACAAACATACAATGAAACTTATAATTATTAATGTTAATAACAGAAAAAAAACAACAATGTAAATCCAAATTTTATGCGCACACTTTGGAATGTCACATAGCAGAATATCAGTTTTTCCATCAATCTCTACTATGCACCACGGTTGTGTGTAGCTGCCTCCAGGGTTCCTGCAGTAGCTGTGCCGGCCTGACAGCTCCGGGTGTTCCGACACCTTTACCCGCAGCTGCTTGGACCACTCCACGCAGGCCATCCCATTGCTTGCTATACTGACTCTGCCCAGGTAGCCACTGCCATTTTCCCAGTAACATTCATCATCTGACACCATCAATGCTCCGATCCCAATTTTAAGACAGTCTTGGTCATCTTCTGGCAAATCCTGGCATTCTTCCAATGTAATCTGCTGTCCAATATGAGGGTGCCTCTTGGCTATGGCATATTCCGTTTGACATAGCTCATTTTCCAGAATTTCACAATCTTGTTTACAAACTCGTCTCAGCACTGTTGAGTTGTACCGATAGTCAAATTGTTGGACAGTGGCATTTTGATTCAATGTAAACTCTTTTTTTAAGACTGATTTTGCCTCCTTAAAGAAGTTGTCATTGGTCACAAATGGGTCTCGGCATATAGGGAACGCAGAATAACAGAGACTTGGAACCGCATAGCCCTCGCAATTAGAACTTATATCATTTGAGTACTTAGTGACCTGCATAGCTGTTTTAAGCTTGTCTTCTTGAGCTGACTGATTTGTGTAATATGGAATGTATACAAATTGGCCCTTAAGATGTGCAGCACAAACCATGCCTGTGTACTCCTGGCAGATTGGCTCCAATTTCTTACTTTCAGGGACTTCAGGCACTGAGCTCACATTAACATGCTGAGCTCGGCTATCCAGGGACAGCAAGTCTGGAGTAGTTTTAATGGTCATCCCAAACTGGTTATTTAATTCTGCATTCAGTGGGATGTCAGTGGGTATTTGATCATTTTTGTCATTGCCTTTTATCAATTTTAACACCGTTGTCTGTTTTTTTTCAGAATTCTTTATTACACAGGTATAGTTACCTTCATCACTTTCATTTATGTCCCTAATCCGTAGGCTGGTAACAATGGTACCATTGCTCCTGTCCATTCTGTTGAATATCGTCAGCCTAGTGGAGTTGCTAACCACTGCGTCGTGTTTTCGCCAGTACATTCTGACGTTCTTCATCAGTCTTTGTAGGATGTGGTCAGGTGGGAGCTCTTTAACTAATGGCTCTGCGCCCTCTCTGCTCTTGGTGTACGTTTCGACGCGAGTGACGTTCATTATGGCTTCGCATCTTAGCCGCAAATCACCCCCTATGGGTTTCTTTACAACGCTTGGCAGTGTTTTCGAAAAGTAAACGTCAAGTTTTATGTTCCATACTTTCTGCTCCGAAGACGCGTTCCCTTTCGATGCTGACGAGGGGTCGGTCTTTTCAGGATTCAATGTTAAACTTTCACTTAAAGATATGCACACAACAAAAACCACACAAAAGTATTTCATGACTGACACTTTCCATAACACTTAACACCACAAATTCTCTGTTATCATCAGAATAAGAGCGTTCATCTTCTCTATTTACTCTTTACAAATGAAGTTACAGTTATAAATAGAAGTGTAGTAGTCATGTTTTTCCGATACCCAGTGTTTTTCTTTAACGTTTCCGAAAATTTCCCGATTTCCTGAAAGAAAGTCGATGCGCAAGTAAAATTGTCATTGAAACTGAATGACGGCGAGTGAAAGTGTTACCAAATTACATAAATAAACTAGCTGTGAATCCTGAAAGCGGACAAATTCATTGCGATCGCTACCAATTACAAAAATCCAAAATGAATTACGCGACGATGGTTAGGCAAAAAGAGATCAGAAAAAAAGAGGGCGCGCTAATAAAAGAGAAATTGGCAGCATGATCCAATTTTTGCCAGAATGTTGTAACATTATCTGTCAGCATAATTATAACAAAGAACTCTTATAGTTACGAAAGTAAACATTAGAACATATTTTTTCCAAACAGCCCAGTATTTTTTTTGAGACTATTTGTATATAATAATAATAATAATAAATAGTTTATTTCAGATAAAAGAATCCATAATTTGTTAGTCAAATCCAAAAAACTATGTTAGTACTTAAAGTTATCTTAATTAAGACTAAAGATCGGTGTGGAGCTGCATCCATCTCCGCAGGAGTGGAGAGTCCTACCGGTCCGCAAACACGCAGAACCTACAAAATTACAAATTCACCCGATTGCCGAGGCAAATGGCGAACTATTTAGCGAATCTAACTTCACGTAGGTAACATTACGTATCTAAGCGAACAGCTCACTGTTCGACCCGCGACTTTCAAACAAGAATTGGAACCTCGCGATTTTACGAATTTAGTAAACGAAAATGTTAAACACTTTAGTGTGCTGTCATAATATACTTCAAACTGAACATCAAATGTCATCATCGCATGACAATAACAATGCCAGTCACAATGACAAGGTTCTAAGTATGCTCAAGATTTTTATTTCGTGACTGTACATAGTTCGCCCCAGCCACGCACGCGGAATACGAAGCATAGGTCGAAAGTTTCTTCAGATTCCGAGACGAGCAAGCAGCGATCACGCCGACCATGAATATGTAATTGTAACTTACAGAAGCAGAATGTATGCGTGTGGAGCCGCCATTAGGTTTATTTTTACCTTCCCTTCACACTCTCAGCGATCAGATCAGGCCCCTATCCCACAAAACTTTACAGGCGTACAATTTGACAAATTTGTACGGATCTCCATACAAAAAGTTGACAAATTTGTTAAATTGTAGGCTTTTAAAGTTTTGTGGTATAGGGGCCAGGCATAATACATCACTTTCTCTAGATTTAGTCTCAAACGAGTGACAGGAATGGAGCTAACGTAACTTCGAACTTCGATTTTCAAAGTAGGGCTACAGGAGTAGTAAAAAACCATTTATTACACCGTTTATCGTTTATTTATAGTGACATTGTAACTTGCGACGAATTAACAATTTTCGGTCCTTGTCGTTGAGTACTACTCTTGTTCCTCCTCGATCTCCGCCTTGAGCACTAGGCCGCCCAGCAGGTTTGAGTCTGGAGGCAGCCACTCGCAGCTCGTGTCTTCCGAAGAACATGCCTGGAAATGAAAATATGTAGTGTAGGTATAAGGCCTAATAAAATAGTAATAATAATGCGTTCTCTGTGCGAGCCATAAGTACGGCGTACTTACTCGACCGTCTATCACCCCTTTATGGACATTGACATCTTCAAGCGTATTTTTTGAAATGGGTCCTAAATGTATGTTCGTGACTGTACAATAAGTACGGTAGGTGGTTCAAATTGAAAAAAAGTAATTTAGAGCCCTGACAAAAATCAAAGTCATACATCAGTCAAGTGCGAGTTGGACTCGCGCACCGAGGGGTCTGTATTTAAGATAATATGGTTGAAAAACACAAAAGAAAGTAAGTACTCATTTTGATGTGAACTTTAATTTTGTATGTAAGGAGGTCCATTTTGACTAGCCTAAATTTTAATACAGATTTTTAAAGTTTTTTGATAATTTTTCCAAATCTGTAAAATTAGGTCACTTCATTATATTTTTCGCGTTAACCCTTAAATTGGCAGTGTATCTAATAATGCACATACTATAATGTTCACTTTTTTAATTTTTTGGTCACTATTTTTTTTATGCTGATTTCAAATCAAATAGGGTTTGAATTCACGACTTTTTTTATTTTTGCCAATTTAAGGGTTAAAAAAAAATCTATCTATAAATGAGGAATTATCCAGATTTTTAGGTCCATAAACTTCGGAATCAAGGGAAGAAAAGGTAATTTTTTGTACATTTTTGGCTATAAATCAAAAAGGACGTCACGGAAAAGCATAAAAAAATAATTTTGCAATTTGCAGATTAGGCCCTTTCATATGACACATCATTCATTTCATATAATTCATATTTATAATGCAGGCAAGATATACGACTATACTTCTCTATTTTATAATTGTTATCTCTTGTTTGTACAATAAAGTGTTTACATACATACATACATACCTACCTACTTCAAGTTGATAGCTTATATAGTTTCAGAGAAAAACAGACACCGAAGTCTCACTCCTCCTTCCTATTCCTTCCTCCTTCCTTTCTTCCTTTTTAACGATTTTGGTACGAAACCCTACAAATCGGTAGATTCTACGCAGGGATGTTATTCTCTCAAAAACACCAGACGGGCGGACGAACGAGCGTAATCGCAGCGGCGAGTTTAGGTAGTCCCGTCAGAGCGAACAAAACACATTTTAGCGCGTGCATTTTGAATTAAGCAACCTTATACGTTCGAGTTCGAACCATCGGCAGAAAACATGCTGCTAAATTGAAAATGCACGCGCTAAAATATGTTTTGTTCGCATTGACCGTCCGTCCGTCCGACCGTCGTTGTTCAGAGAATCACTAGCCAGGTTACCTGGCACTTGCAGCTCTTGGCTTCGATGTAGTGGTAGACGTCGGTGCCGGGCTCCGCGCCCGGGTCGCAGTGCTGCAGCTTCACCGAGGCGTGCCGGCGCTCCCCGTGCGAGCACACCGGGTGGTGGGACTCCTTGTACGGGAACCGCCAGTCCGATATCTGGAACAATAGGGAATATACATTTTTTCACAGATTTAATAAAAGCTGATTCGAGTAACAAATGAGAATAAAAATAATCAAGATATGTTCTAGTAAAAAATAATTAAACATGGAGTTTATATGGCCGACCTGTTGAGAAATGCGATTAAAAAAATACATGCGTGTTCTCTATTGGGTGTTGCTCGTGAACGTGCTTTCGACATAGCCTTTCGGAATTTGTGTGAGCGTCTGCAGCATAGGCACTAGGCTGAGCCCAGAAAGCCCTAGATGTCACGACTTGATAGTGCGCCTTGAAGCTAGCGGTCCTGGGTTCTATTTCCGGTATAGGCAAATAATTGTGTGATGAGCGCGAGTATTTGTTTATGATTCTGAGTCTTAGACATTTTCTATGTATATAAGAATTTATTTATCTAAATAAGCTGGTCCCGTGCCCCAGTTACTCTACAGAATATCACATTCGCAAAAGATCGTACTAGCAAAACATCATATACGCATAACATCATACTAGCAAAACACGATATTCGCAAAACATGATATTTACAAATAGTCGGGTTATAAAAACAGTTATAAAAACGTAGGTAGGTTTAGGTTATGTTAGATTTATAGCAGGCCCGGAGGGCTAAACTACACAGAAATAGGAGCTCCGCAGTAGCGGAGCTCCGTCGACACTGTCTAATTCATGTCTTAATAACAGTTAAGTTTTGCTAATGTGATGTTTTTCTATTATGATGATTTGCGAATGTCATGTGTTGCGAATCATTGATATCCTACGATGGATTGCCGTGCCCACTTCGTTGGGCAATTTTATCGATATTTTAAATTTGCCCCCATTTTTTTGGATCACAAGTTACAGTTCGGGAACAGTGATTACCTCATAAGATAGGCAGTAGCCCCAGCAGGACTGTATCCTGACGTCGTCCCAGCAGCGGCGGCCCGTCAAGTCCGTCTGCAGCGCCTTGTGGACGTGCCGGCGCAGCCTGCAGCGCGCGTGCGCGGGCGCAGGGCTCAGCGCGGCGCCCACCAGCAGCGCCACGGCCACCCATGACGCACTTAGCCTTGTTGACATCTTCAGTAAACATGAAACCAGAATGTTTAGACTATATTACAGATGGGCCCCCTTGGATACACTTCGACCTTCGACCCCTTTAGGTCCCCTCTAGGCCTGTTCAAAAGTGGAGGTTTCCTCACGATGTTTTTCCTCCACTGTAAGAGGATGGGATACTACATAAGTTAGGAAAACTTATTAGAATGTGGTGACTGCGGGAGTTCGAACTGGATACCTTACGATCACGCGTCAACCCCCTAATTAAGCCGACCGACGCTTTCAGAGACTTCTAGACTAGGTACTTCGTGCAAATGTAAAAAAAAAGGTTTGTAGGGCGTTTCTGTGGTAACAGAAATACAGCGATAACGAAGAACTGGATGTGCTAGATGATTTGCGCAGATTCAGAGTATCCACAAGAACAGATTTAGTGCTTTGAAATTGTAAGTAGCTGCCCATTAGTCTTAGGGAGGAGAAGGTAGCGTATGGCTTCTACAATTCTTTTAATTTCGCCCCGCCATAGTCTTGACTCACTGGCAATGCCGTTTTTACCATGAGGGCACACGGGGCCTCCATCCTCAGGGAGCCCCGAAAGGACCGACAATTGGTCTCACATATTATTCTCAAAACATTTTCGGCGGGCACAGGAACAGTGGACTATGGGAAAACAACAGAACTGATCTTACGGAATGAACAAATAGCTAAACTGTTTCACTTTAGAACAATTATTGTAAACTGACCATCTTCACCTTGTCTCTTGGTCCGCCGAGAGTCCTGTGACTCGTTTCTTAGCGAATCGTCTTTATAAAGCTCCGAATGGACGTCAAGCCATTACCCGCTCGAGTTGACGAGACGGCAATGGCGCACGATACATTAGCTCCAAAACGACCCCATTAAATTCTGGATAAAAATACTATTCTGCGAATAAATTTGAATATTTTCATCTAATTCAACAGTCCCTCTTACTTTTAAATGACATTTGCGTCTGCGATACTGGTAATACTTAGTTATTTGCGCAACAAGAGAGCATTTCACACTTTCATAAGTATTGTGCTTTTTAAACTTGAATGATATCTGCGCAAATAACTTAAGGTTGGTAGAACTAATAACGGTCGTGAAACGAGAAAAATGCTTTAAGATAAAAATACGACTGATTTATAAACAACAGGCGAAGGAACTTACTAAATAACGAGATTTCAACTTTGCCCAAAAAAGTCATTAAGCGCGGCGGCGCAGAACAAATTGCCTCGTTTAACGTAAACTCGGACTAATTACGACGCGCCGTGTCGTATCTTATCCTTGTTAAGCTCAATAAATCCTCAACTTGATGATCCTCCGATAAATAACGTAGCTATGTTACGAAGTTCGAAAACGAGAGTTCAAGTTGGGCGGGGGCTTGTGGCAATGTTGACCAAGGATCAAAAACGATCGCTCTAGCGGCAGTAGAAGCTCATAATTATTATATGAACAAAATCCTAACAGCTATTATTAGTAAAAAAATAAGGCTTGACTTTCTACTATGGCCATTTATAATTTTTCACTCGAAACCTGCCGAATTTTCTGGGAACGAAAGGATGGGTCCTTTCGCTCCGGGTTATCGAGTACTGGTCTGTATACTCTATGCCAAATTCAGCTGTTCGCTTGTCTGATTTAAATAGGTAGACATCCACACAAACATGTAAGGTATGTATTTTATATTTAAAGGAAAATGGATACTTTATTATATCTACCTAATTGTTAATCGTAATAGGCTGTTCGAATCCGTTGAAAATAGTTAGTAGCGGTAACTATAACATTACATTTACGAAATTATACGATTGATAGACTTCGGTCGCCATTGTCACCACATGCATAATTTCATATGTAAAATATTAAAAACACCGGTCAAGTAAGAGTCGGACTCCAGCACCGAGGGTTCCGCAACAACCTTCGTCTACTTTGTAAATTAGATTTCAAGTCCAGCAGCTGCTACATACATATTAACCCAACCCAGTCAACTATTATTGTAGAATTAACCTGCAAAACCGGGCTAGAGCATGTCGGACCGCGCTCCGTGATCCGTCACCGTTACTACAAACACAAAATCTATCTCCAAAAACCACAAACCACCCTTGAGGGGCTATTCCCTGTTGTCCACACCCCCTTTGTCCACAGTGTGGACAACTGGGAAAAAAAATCCCAACAAAAACATTTGGAAATAAAATCATTTTATTTGAGGGTGTGGACAACTGGGTTTTTTTCCCAGTTGTCCACCCACAGTGTGGACAAAGAGGTATGGACAACTGGGAATAGCACCCCATGAGCGAATTTAATTTTTGGTGCTCGCTACAAATATCTTACATAGTTTTCAGTAGTCAAAACTGAAGAACTAATGAAGTCACTCAGTCGGGTACCTAGTTATACTTTATTTGTTATAATATAAGTAAGTAATGTCCTTTCATTTAAGATGCCAAAACTACAAAAAAACATACGCCGCTCTGCCGCAAAAACACTTGTGTTCAATATTTCCTAAACGGTTTCCTAAACCATACATAACTTTGCACAAGAATTTGTAAATATAAATAATAATAATGTTATCCTTGTTTTATTGGTCTTAATGTAATAAAAAATTTCTACGTACGTGTGCAAAATATCAGCTGTGAAATTGAGACTGACTCTGATAGTCTCTAAGAAACAAGTAGGTAGTCGGTGTGAAATACAGTCAGACAGATGAACATAACGAAACTATAAGGGTTCCTATTTTGACTACGGAATCCTAAAAAACTCGCATCCTGCCACAGGTAGTATTCAAAATCAAACAGCTTATAGAAAATTAGGCTTCTTTCTTACTTAGTGTTAAAGGTGACTCATTATGGTCGCGCAAGGCGCAGATCCAGGCCGTTCGTCATTCGCTGCAATTTATAAGGCATTGTGTTCGGCCATGTTTGTCCTGACCCGAGTTTGTACTGTCAGCGCACGCCAAAGCGGAATTGTACTTAACTTGCGATATTTACTTAGTCATGGATACGACAAAACACCGGTAAAGACCGAGTGGAAATTACCTATGCTCTGGGGTCGACACCTTCTTTTTATCACCTTTTTTTTAGGGGTGGCTTCGTACAAAGGGAGCATTCGTACCGTGGTCATATCTCGACTGTCCATCATGCTGAAGCGTTCATATTTATATGCGTGACTGTCACTCATATGCATAGGCTACTCTTAAAAAGTGATGGCAGTGCACCAGCAGATTTCGCCAGAAATAATTAATATGTGTTTCCGCGACCCCAAAAGTAATTTTTGGTTCTTTGAATGCGTCTGTCTCTAATAAGTTTTACTAGAATTAGAAAAAAAATATGTTATTTTTCTGATCGTTTTGGTTGGGGTACCTTAGTACAGTCAAAATGTATGTAAGTACCTATGTAATTTTATACCGTACGAATGCATCATAATATGTTAGTTAAAAAATTGTATATCAAGAATAATTATAATTACAAAACCAGGTCATTAAACGTTAAAACAGGTGAAATAGCTGAAAATCCAATGAATCCTGGGAAAAAACGAATAGTTCTTGGTAAAGTTGCTTTGTATCAAAACTGAAATACAAAATTACTATAGCCAAATAAGTGGGTGATGTGATGAAGTAGCATTCATCTCATATTGAAATAGCGGTTAGTTTTTTTTTTACAAGGCTTAGAGTAAAATGTGTACGAAGCCACTCCATCTTCCCCTAAACCTTATAGAACTTGACGTACATATTGGCATAAAGAAGCACCTTCTTTATCGATTCATAATATTTAAAAATTTATATTTAACGATTTAAAGATACTAGCAAAGAAGATATTATCTTGTGGAACACCTTGGCCTCACTTCGCTATAAATAGTTATCATTTGTGTTTCGGGTTGCACACCGTATTTTTAAAGATATATCAAAGCGCCTGATCGACGCAACCCGTGACAAAAATGCTGGCCTGTACTTGGCACAAAGATTAAGCATTGCCATTCTACGTGGCAATGCTGCCAGCATTTTAGGAACAATGCCCACTGGTAGCGGTTTGTTAGATTACCTAGTGTAGTTTTAAGTAAGTTTTTAAGTTCTTTTGTTTGTATTTGTGTTTCTAAAACTTGATATCCAATCCTTAATAAGTACCGTAGCAATGTATTGAATTATACTATAATGCCAAAGTGTGAATACATTCAAAATAAACCCATACTTTCTAAGGTACTGAAGCATTTCTCGTTTATGATTCAACAACTTTGACTATTCGTCCTGAAAAAAGAAATATCTTGGCTACGGTGGCATGTTGTCATGAAGTTAGCTCTGTTAATCTAGATCTCTAAATCATACAACAAGTACTACCTAGTTTGGGCAAAAATAGAGTTAAAACTGGGCAAAAAATAAAGGTGACCTAATTTTGGTTAAATTTCGCATTCTTTCCAAAATGTACCTCAACTGACTTCAAGGTAACGTTCTTTGCCAGTATCATTAAAACCTTCATATCTCCTAAACTAATGAACAGATTGAAAACTAAAACTATATTCTGGGGCGGTAAGGAAAGGGCTTTCTCATCCCTTAATATTTACGTCAAGTTCTGGAACACCCCGTATTTACCTAATTTAATATGTCGAAGCGGTTACGGTTGAGGAACTTATTGAGTGCCAGGTAAGTGTGCCGACTAGTTCTACTATAGTATACTTAACTAAGGGTGATGGGCAATTTTGCATGGGCCCCGTCCCCAACCTCCAACAGTCACGGGATGCATGTCTATATGTTCATTAGGACCCAAAAAAAGACAAAATCGATGGGAATTTTTTGATGAAAACCTTTCAAGAGCCAAGTAAGGCAAGAATGTGTTATTTTCAAACAAATTCAATATGATATCGATTGAAATCGATCCAAGAAAGCCCCAAACATATGGCGATTGTCACCATAGTAAGAATATATCAAGTGGCACATGTTTCATCTCTGTTGGTGGGTGGGGACATTTTTGCCCATGGTCCTTTGTCCTCGACAGGGTCCTGTGTTGAAGATTTTGACGGAATATAAACAGAACCACCCCATATATAACATAAAACACCATAAAACCATAACAAACCAGTAACAAACACAAGGGTGGATTTTTGAAGCCATCGTTTTTCGTCATTTCGGTGGCAATTTTTTTTTTTTAGTTTTTGATGATAATTATAATTTTATAGGTTAAAGATTCAATTAAGAATGATAAATATACATGAGGCACCCATTTCAGGTCAGTAATTTAGTAGAAATAAAATTTAAAAAAAAAAATCTCCTCCGAAATGATGGCAGTGGCACAATCAATGTGAAATTATATATTACAAACTGATTTATAAGTATAATCGCGAATATACAGTGTGTAAATGGAATACGAGCAAACATTTAAACTAGACGTAGGTTATAGCTCTACAAGTCATGTAAATGTGGAATTTCGTTAATAACTCTAATACATAGAGCGCAATTAATTTTTAAAGGTCCCATCGAGCAGCAATGTATAATGCATAACTTTTTCAGACCTTTCGTATATCGGCAGCCAAACTAGCGTAATTATGGCATTTAACGTGAAAAATTAGAATTGTTCTCTAAACAAAAACGTTTTATTTTGTATTATTATTGATTTTAACGTGAAACGATCATAATTTAATGCACCCATGCACGTAAATTGTCGTACATACTACTTACTTATCTTTACTAGGTATCCAGTGTGTCATCTATCACACACATACATTATTCACACATTATTGACATGATCTTTTTTGTGGGCTTGGTTTTATTAATGGATTTACAGATTATGTATTAATTTAGCGGATTTAATGTGGTATTTATCAACAAAGAACTGTAACTGTCAAAAGAGTCATGACCTGTGGTAATCAATTCAGATGACCATAGACGAAGAAGTTGTATTGTACCTACCTACATACTTCTTTATTATGAAAACAGTTTAGATATGAGGAATTGCACTACTGCATACAGAAAACCCATCATGTAGTAAAAAAGGATAACAGAACTATGACATAAAATATGCTGGAAAACAGTTACATAAATCTAAAATGCCGCGACCATCTAATTTTAGTGCTCAGGAATTGAGTGATATGATTTTAGCATATGGTGAAGCTCAACAAAATGGAAACAGAGCGTTAAGTTTGTACAGAGAGCGGTTCCCGAATCGCAGAGTTCCGAGTAGCGCTCGAGTGATTGTGAACGCATTACAGCGAGTTCGAGAGGATTTGCCTGTGACCGGAAGAACTGATGGTGCAGCAGTGAATCGAGAGGTTCCCGTTCAAACAGAAGATCGAATACTGCTCCATTTTTCGTCTAACCCAGAGGATAGTACCAGGAATGCTGGGCGACGCTTTAATGTGAGTCAAATGGTGGTGCACAATATCCTCAAGCGCGACAAGCAACATCCTTACAAATTTTTAAAGGCTCACGCTTTGCTCTCCAGGGACTTGCCGCCACGAATTGCACTTTGTCAGTGGTTGCTCAGCCAACATCGAGAAGGCGGCGATTTTTTGGCCAAGATAATCTGGACTGATGAGAGTACATTCACGGTGGCTCGGGAGGTTTGGCCCACGTCGCTGGGCGGCTCGTTCTCCCGATTTAACGCCACTCGATTTTTTTCTTTGGGGGGCAGTTAAGAACGAGGTGTACTCGGAACCTAGGACGTCGGTGGAACAGCTCAAAAACAAAATAACCGAAGTTTTTGAAAAACTGAGACAAACGACCGATCTCAGCCACGTCATAGACTCCATTAAACGACGCTGTGAAGCCTGTATTCAAGTACACGGTCGACACGTGGAGAACAGCTATCTCAGGCATGTACACCGGCGGCAGTGAAAATTTCAACAGTATCTTTTTTAGAGTACCAGTCAGTATGTTTGTAAATAAAATTAAATTTGATATTCGCGTTATTGTCCAGTTCGCCATTTACTCATTAAAGGTCTTAATGTCCCTTAGGAAGATCACCCATAGCATCTTTTTCAGCGATGAAATCACCATACAGTTGCAAAACCCGCGATACAGTCGCTGGTCGTAACCTTTGCACTGGTAAAGAACTACGCTTGTGTAAACGCAATACAGCAGTGTCACGATTTATTCAATCATCGTTACTGATCGAAAATAGTATCATAAATATGAGGTACCTAGGTTTAAGTTATGTTAGTTTTGCAGCTGGCCTGAAGGGCTAAAACGCCCAGAAATAGGAGCTCCGCGCCAGCGGAGATCCGTCAACCCTGTCAATTTGATATTGAAATAGAAATCATTGGTCAGTAGGACTACGCAGTAGAACCACGGGCAAAGAATGAGAATTTTTTACATTTATTAGTGGGATTAGTGGGATTAAGTACTTAAATGTTATTATTGTAGTATGCAAAACTTTGAATTAAGTAGGTGTCTAACTTCCTTCGGTACAATTATTCTGTAGAATAAAGATTAGATTAAAAGAAATGAAAGAAGTTACAAAGTTAACTCGGGCAAAGTACCGTGGATGTTTGTGTTTCAATCACGCAAAAACGGTTTAACGGTTTTGTAGGAATTCGACACCCACGGATCGACTTATTATGACTCATGACACATAGGACAGTTTTTATCTCGATATAAGCGATAAACAATTTCTACGTGGACAGACTCGCGGGCAAAAGCTAGTAAAAATTCTGCTTGAAACGAAAATATTTTTCATAGTGCCAATAAGATAGAAAACTCTTTTGGCAGGGCAGGTGAGTATAGCCAATGTTGACCTTATGTCATTACGAGTGGCCGTCAGTCACATAACCTAAAGTATCAATCAATGCTGTGTGCCTTGGTTGTTTGTTGATAGATTTTTATTAAGAAAAACGTTATAATTTTGCATTATTATGGAGAACAGGTATCTACATTGTCTTGTGATTTTACAATGGTTTCCCCTGATTTACATCGCTGAGTTTGGAACATCGTGGATCAACTAAGGATTAAACGAAGATATTTTTTTTTAATTTCTGTAAGTGTGAAGGAATCAGTATGTGCATGAACTAAGTGTTTTTTATTAAATTAAGAACAAAATAAAAAGCATTTCCACTGCTTTTCATTCTAAATAAGTTTTAAATACACATAACTACGACTGTGACCCGAGTCTAACCGAGTTTTCCCGAACCACTTGAAACCTTGTCAGTTGAAACGAAGATTTAAGTCGCAGTTAATTGCAGGTTAATTGAGTTATTTGTAATACATTGCGTGGCGAATTAATTAGTATGAAAAAAAATATTACAACTTAGGTTAACGATACACATGTTTTTATGTTAATTAGGATGCATATTAACCGTCGTTAAAATATTTGCTCGTATTGGATTTACACACTGTATTATGTAAGAAGGCCTATTGAGTACATTAATAAGTTAACTGAGCATTTCTGAAAAAGTTTTTCTCTCTTATAGCATGTCTTTAATTTTGAGATAGCTGTGCTATTGAAATAATGCGTTTACTTGATTTACTTTTATAGTATCTTTCTCTGTCTTTTTTTAAATATTGTTCATACTTTTAGGGATTATTTTTTATTTTAGCTTTTCTAATTCTCTCAGCAAGTTTCTTTTTTTCCAACTGCTCCTTTCTGTCTTTCTTTGTCTTAGCCATTTTTCTTGTTTTACCTTAAAAAATATAATGAATTGTTGAATTAATAAATCTACCCCATTTCAGCCCAAATTAAAGTTTTACATATTTAATGTTATGAATTCTGTAATCGTATATTTTTTGATTTTACATTATGATAAGTATTAAACAGTTATTAAGGCAGACAGACAGACGAACCAAAACCAATAAACTTTCGTTTTTATATAGAAGGGATAGTTTGGTGCTAGCACAGGAGCAATCGTAATGATTTCTGAAACAGGGCTATGCCCATTAGACGTGTTTTGGATATCATGGTGACACTAACATATCACTATTTACAGTGATAATAATTTTAACAGTGGTAATAATGCATTTAAGTGCATTTTGTACATATTATAACGTCAATCGTCATTTCGGTGCCAAATTCGTCATTTCGGTGGATGAAAATGCCACCGAAATAGTGCCACCGAGATGACGACAACTAAGTATTTTTAAAATAACTACTAAACAAATAAAGCAAAAAAATATACACCACATTCTCATAAATGATAACAACGTTTCCTATTAAATATAAAAATATGAACTGAAATAAGACATTGTACATCCTTATACAATAATCCACGGAAATGACGTTTAAGAGAACCATACCTCAACAGAGTCGGAATGCTTGGCAACAGCGTGTCCGCTCCACACAATGGCCGAAGCACAACTAACGGTCGACTCAATAGGATCGCAAAGATAGCGGTAGGTTAGTCGACCAATCAGGTAACAGCAGGTGTTTGAACGTTACGAATTTGTTGCTAATCGTGGGACAAAGACAAAATGGTCTAAATAATTTTAAATAAAGAAATATTAGCAATGAGTAATATTTATTTAAATGCGTTGTTTATTCTTCTTTCTAATAATGTATATAACTTATCGATAAGTTGACTTGAAGTAAAGTTATAATAATTTAAGTGGAGGAAATCGCGAGTGGGACAAGCCTCACAGACTTGCTGCTCCTAGTAATCTGAAATTTCGTTATTTTTTTTCCAGCTATTGTTTAAAACAAGAGTGTTTATAATATTATGCCTCGTCGTATTTTATCCTGTTTAATGTATTAAAAATATATTTATCGTAGTTTGTTCACTAGTTTTTTTTTTAAAGCCTTGGGACAGCTAAAAAACGTCTCTAAAAATTCACCCACAAACGAATTAAAGAAGTCCCTTTAAGAAATAGGTTGAAAAGTAAAACGCCGTTCCAAAGACCAGTAATTGTTTGATTAATAATGTATCTGTGTATTCGAGGGTTTTTTAAAAATTAATTAAATTGCTGTAATCAGAGCTGTTTAATTGGTGTAATTCATATTTCCCCGCGTCGTCACCCCATAACGGGTACACACCACAATGGGGCAGCGGCTGCGCGGTGTCATGATCAATTTGCAGCGCATACGATTATGGTAATGCATGGCCGGTCCGGTGACAGCGAGCCCTAGGGCTTGGCTTGACTTAAACTAACAATTGCTTCCGTTTTGGTTATGTGAAAGTTGTAAGAGAATTAGTATAAACTATTGAGATTACTTTTGTCCTATAGGTGTAACATAGGCGTCGAGCTCACGCCACACGACGGCTAATCTACCTAATCTAAGTATACTTACTAATATTATAGAGCTGAAGAGTTTGTTTGTTTATTTGCTTGAACGCGCTAATCTCCGGAACTACTGGTCCGATTTGAAAATTCTTTCAGTGTTAGATAGCCCATTTAACGAGGAAGGCTATATCGCTCATTGAATACAAAACGGGCACATTCCAAAATACTTTGCTCTTGCATTGAAAATCTTATACGAAGAGCTTCTAATTTTAAAATGCAACACTGACTGATTTTGGTCTGTGTCCGTTTTGTGTTCAATGAACGACATATCATACTCACATAAACCGAAGCGAAGCGAGGGCGGGTCGCTATCACTCATACGTACGCTGGTAAACATCTTAGCCTGTTTTTGCAAAATGTGGTTATAGAATTAACAACAAGTTTTTAAAGTTGTTGTTAATTCTATACCTCTGTCTATCCCACACTGGAAATAATGCGTGAAGGTATGATGATGATGGTGATGATTTAATTAAACTATTAAATGTGGTTTGACGCTCTGAGGGCCAACTTAAATTTACTGGATTATAATTCAGCTGATGAGCTGGGTAGTGATTCTGTAAACAAGTGCGAACAAAACACAGTAGCGCGTGCATTTTCAATTTAGCAGCACGATGGGTCTAGCTAGGGTAAGGCTGCTTAATTGAAAATGCACGCGCTACAATGTGTTTTGTTCGCACTGACGGGACTACTTAATCTCGCCGCTTGGATATCACTCGCCAGTCCGCACGACCGGCGTTGATGTTTACAGAATCACTACCCTGGGTGTTATTCTCTCAAAAACAACGGACGGTCGGACGGACGAGCGAAATCGCAGCGCGTGTATTAAGCAGCCTAGGAGATCTAGTTATTGCTATGAAATTCGAAGTTTGTTTAGCTAGTTATAGATATATATGTAGGTATAGGTAGAAGACAATGGTTTTATACATTGACGTAGTTATGGAATACAAAAAATTTACATAATTAACTTAAACTCGCCGCTTGGACATTCACTCGTTCGTCCGTCCGGCCGTCGTTGTTGAGAGAATCACTACCCTGAACAGTGTAGGCCAAGTCTTTACTGAAATATCGTAATTTTCCTGATACTTAGGTATTTATGTTTATTTATTAAATTCCTGTCATTGTAGCTACACTTAATTTATCAAACTAGCCCATCCAATTAAAATCATAGATCTGTGCCTTATTATAATGAACGTGACCAAGTTGTAAAGACACACCCTGTGAAGCGGCTTCAAATTACCAACACAAAACAAAATACCAAATTTTGATAACTTATTGTTTCAAACGTATATACTCGTAATTATTTATTTAACACCTAATTCAGGGTGTAAGTGGAGCCAGTAATTGCCTTAACAGGGCGTATATTAAAGTTTCTAATAACCTATAGCCACACACAAACAGTTTTTGGGGAAGTAAATTGGATATTGTTATCATTATCAATTTCACTCCGAACAGTGCCCCATTTTATTTCCAATCTCTTTCTTTATACATACAGGCCGGTGTCCCAATAGGTAATATTAATTTACGTAGGAGGAGGGTAATATTTTTTTTGTCAAGTAAGTTATGAATATAAAAAAGACAGGAGCATGATTTTCTTCCTAGGAGTAAAATAATGTCTGCTCCTGTTGTATATATAAATCGAAAGTACACACACCATCACACCTAACTAACCATTAAAGACAGAGCAGAGAGAAAAAGAAAGAGATGTATATATGTGTATTATGTCAACAACATACGCATTCTAGTACGACTCTCTTTCATGCAATATTTCAGATTTCTGAAGTGTATAGCTAGATGTGTTGCTGTATGTACAATGAAAAAAATCGCATACACCCAACTTAATAAAAGGTTAAGCTTTAGGGACGGGGCGGGGGCTGCAGGCGACGGCGGGCGGCGGGTTGTTGTGCGTCATGAGCGGGAAATAATGTTACCTACTTAATAAAAAAAAAAAATATCACTATCATTTTAAGCTTGTTGAAAAACTTATGAATGCAACGGTTCATAATTAGCTCTTAAGGTACTCGTGCCTGTCATTATAGCGCTCTAACCTCTAAAATAAATAAATAAATAACTATAAGGGGACAATCTCACACCAATTGACCTAGTCCCAAACTAAGCTCTAGGCTTGTACTATGGCTACTAGACAACGATATAAATACTTATATAGAGAAATATATACTTAAATACATTAGAAAACATCCATGACTCAGGAACAAATATTCGCGCTCATCACACTAATATCTGCCCTTACCGGGATTCGAACCCAGGACCGCTAGCTTCGTAGGCAGGGTCACTACCCACTAGGCCAGCGCGTCGTCAACCTCGGCACTCCTCATGAAAACTATTAAATCGCTCATTGAATACAAAACGGACACATTCCAAAATAATTTGCTCTTCCATTAAAAATCGTATTCCAACCGCTTCTAATTTTAAAATGCAACACAGAGTCATTTCGGATTGTGCCCGTTTTGTATTCAATGAACGAAATGCAATAATGCAACTATTAAAAGATTTTTTTGTAAATTAGTGTCACTGTTCACGTGCGCTGTTGTTGTTTCCACAACACAACGGAGGCTCTGCGGCCGCGTGTTATTCCGCGAGGGACTCCGCTCGCGCTCCACGTGTCGCTGCGCTTTATATCCGCGTTGAGCTTCCGCGGAGCTTTCAGTAAAAGCTTGCATACAATACAACCTACAACGTTTTGATTCAAAATAAGTGTTCTAAGTTCCCGTTTGTATTTGAGTGGAGTGTACTTCCTATTGGATTTAGTAAGTTTTGTGTTAATATTTGATTACATATATGTACAGTCGAGTTCATAAATATGTGTAGGTACGTACACTTTAGTACGTTGTCACTTTAATCGCTGTGATAATTCATGTATGGCAGTTTAAACATGAGGTTAAATAGACAAGGCACTAAAGTGTACACATCTTGCTTAAATACAAAAGGGCCACAAATCAAAATGTGTTTGTGTTGCATTTAAAATCGGGTTGCTATATACTTTAAGTTTTAAATCAAACTATATCTGTTTTTGTTTTGGGGCGCTTTATATTTATGAACTCAACTGTACCTACGTATAAGTAACGCATGGTCATATTTTTGGGAATATAATAGAAGAAATAAAAATAGAAATATTAATTGTAATCCTAACTTTGACACATTATGTACAACAAAAAAGTATGATCAAGTATAAAAGAGTACCTATCAAATAGGTTCAAATATCTATTTGTTTCTGAGTCTTCGATGTTTGGTATGCCGGTACACATTATGAAAACCATATTTTATTAGGTTAATACCTCTGCATACTAATGTTCATGAAATTCCCTGGAGCCGTTTTCAGATCACTACAAAGTATAAAACAAGTCGCTTCCCGCTGTCTGTCCCTATGTACGCTTAGATCTTTAAAACTACGCAACGGATTTTGATGCGGTTTTTTTTAATAGATAGGGTGATTCAAGAGGAAGGTTTTTGTGTATAATAAATCTGTTTTATGTCACGGGTGTTATAGAAAAGTCACATAAACCGAAGCGAAGCGAGGGCGGGTCGCTAGTTATATATATAACTAGCTTCTGCCCGAGACTACGTCCGCGTAATTTTCGACTATAGTTATTCCCTCGGGATGAAAAGTAGCCTACCTATATGTTAATCCAGCGTATAAACTATTTCCATTCCAAATTTCATCTAAATCCGTCCAACCGTTGCAGCGTGACGTAACCAACACACACACACACACAAACACAAACTTTCGCATTTATAATATTAGTAGGATATGATATACAAGAATTGCTCGTTTAAAGGTATTTAGATATCTCCTATACAGTGTCCCAAAACTTGTAAATATAAATGCATAAGAAAGCCCCTTATAAACCAGTAGAGAACAGTTTTAACTTTTCAATAATAATATGTTAATTTGTTTCGCAATAATTAAAGTCTTAATTACACTGCTAATAAACATTTACTTTTAAGGTTTCTTTCACCCAGATTCAATTCTCAGCTTTAATATGATTGGTTCCAAGAGTTATTCGTGTAGTCTTTGACATTTGTTTGACCTATAATATAAGGTTTTAGATTCAAAAGACTTCAACAGGCGCGTCGTAAAATGTTTATGTAAAGAAAGACGAAATTTCTATAAGGTCTTTATTGATAATATTATAAAAATTACATTTCAGAGTGGATTTAAAAATTAATACATAAAAAATTTCACACAACAAAAACAATTACGTACTCGTATATTAAAAACAAAATTAATTTTGAGACTAATGTGTAGTTATAGGAATATTATGATTAGTGAATTCCGGCTCCATCTTCGCATTCCAATGCTCTGATGTGTTTTCTTGTTCCCCTTACTCTAATGGAAACAGCTCTTATGACTGAAATTTGCACCTTTACTTTAAGCCAATAGATTATTTGTGAATATGATTTTTGCCATTTTTCATTTAATTTCGATGCTGTTTTTAAAAAAAAACTGATATATTCAATCCCAAGGGCTCCGTCGCAAGAGATGACTAGAGGAGTAAAGGAAGCTCTTAGGTCCTCAGCAGCTCGATCATACTTTAAATGTTTCTCTCGGCTATGTTTCTGAGCAGTTTTTTGCCAGGTGAGGTTGCAGTATGAGGAGGCGTCAGCATTTACTATGCGAACATCAAAGAACGCTTTCCTCGCAGGTTCCCACACGCTGTTCAGTAACAGGTCACCTATTAGAGCTGGTTGGGTTGTGTTTGCGTTACGCATTATGGGCTCTATTGTGCCAGGTCCCCAGGCTAATTCGGCCCAGTTTTTACAATCATCTCTGTATCTTTTTATAAGAAAGACGAAATTGGTTTCCTAAAATAGTATATTACTAAATATTGATATCAAAATTGGATATCTAATCCCCAGGTCAAAATATTAACATATTTTTTTTTCGAATCTATTACTAATTTCACTTAATACTTTTATGATCTAGAATCTGACCTACTCAAAAATTGACTTTAAAAGAAAATGACTTCCATTTCATAACTATATTCTCCGAAACTGTCTTATACAGAAACAGACTTACGGCAAATGTGACGTAGCCAGAATCGTACTTAGCCAGGTTTAGATTTAAAATTCGAATCTAACCTGACCCGCCTAAAGTCTCTTAGGCCCGTATTAATAAACTCATCTTGGCTGAGATGCCCGTCACAAGATACGTCAAAGTAAACGTCAAGCCATAGAAATCTGTCATTTTTGACGCATCTCGAGACGAGCATTAGAGTTGAGATTAGTTTATTAATACGGCCCTTAAATATTTACTTGACCGTAATAGGAGCCAAGTTAAAAACAAAACCATAACATGTCAAAGACAATATTGCTTAGCGTCGTAGAATAGAGACGCTGTGTTGCCTTCTTTTTGACAAAAAAGGTTCTATACCCTACGTCAAGGTCCATTCTAATGCCTTCGAGAATTCAAGCTTGTATAAACGCTGGGGCTATTTTAGAGTTTATTCGTTTTGCGGTAAGTGAGACGAAATTTTAACCGCGTAAAATCGTTGCAACAACGGTTGAGCACGCACCCGGTGCGGCGTGGTCAGATGATCACGTGATTAAACGTTAAAACCGCCTTCAAAAACGCATAAGTAAAGTTTTTTGCCTTGACGTTGATTTTTGGGACCCTTTACATAGAATTTATGTACCTAGTTTTGAGCAGCTTGAAATAATTTACTTGGAACAAATATTTAGCAGATGGGTGACGTGGGCTGTGTCCGACGATGCGTGCGCGCCCTGTGAAACATGCGCGTGACCTGTCCCCGCGGTGTACTCCTCGCGGTGGCTGCTCTCCTGGTAGTCGGTGAGATAATCGCCTCATCATCACTATGCTTAGTATCAAGAAAGGACAACAAGGCCTCAAGCAGCCGCAGCTTACGTCAATCCTATACATTTTTCGAACGCTGAATGCACTTTGACTTTGTCGAGGGCCTCAGGATGGTTTGCATTTATTGCGGAGCAAACGCTTAATTTTAGCATTATTAATGAGCACACAATTAACTAGTAAATTTAACTTCCGTTTAAAGTTAGCACTCTCCTTGCTTATTTTCAAGTGTAAGAAAGAGAAAGGGCTAAATTTATCTGTCAAATATGCTTTTTTTGTCGATTGTGACACAGACGGTTGTATTGTCAACGTTATTTATGCGCAAACATAGAACTGATAGAACCTTGTCACAGTTGACCAAGGATGACTGAGATATCCATGAAATTCATTATTAATATGGAGTAGATGAAGGACTTATGGAACATTAATTTAAGTCAATACGCCAGAATAATAGGTACTATCGCAAAATAAAAATGCACTCGGTGAGTTAACCCTTTATAGGGCAAAACTAAAAATAGACCTGAATTCTAGCCTCATTAGATTCCTCCTATTCGCACAAAATCCTTTCAATAAAAAATACAAAAAGTATTAGTTGTAAGTGGTCATTTTTAGTACCAGGTTTTAAAATTGCCCTAGGTACTCGTAAATTGTGGGCCAGGTCAACCTCTACCTCTACCCTCCGCGGGCCCAGTTAGCTTTACCTAAGTGCATAAAAACTGCACATTAACTAGTTTGCTAGATGCATACGTAACGTAAATTTATTCCTCATCCTGGCTGTCGGCAATAAATACCGTCCACCTTGTTCGTTTGTACACTTTTGTTCCACTTTTGTTACATCCTTATCTCTACAATGAAATTTACATGAATGCTTTATTACCTTTTTACGCAATCTCTTTCATGGTTCAACGAGCTAACGACTAGGGTTGTTTGGAATTTGCTCCCGAGGGAGAAATGTTTAACTTTACCGATTTAAAATGACTACTTCATTGATTACCGATACGAGGAGAAGTTCCGAGTTTGAATCTTTAGCTTCAATAGTTTAATAATACTTAGTAGGTAGATTGTTAACCAAGGGATGAAAGGCGCCTATTTCACACGATATAATGTTTCGAGTGTGAAGTAAATGGTGACTTTGACCCGAGTTAAACACTTTACATTTCATTTCATTCACTATACTTATGAGGAAACTTGATAATAAAACTTAAAAAATGTAAGACCCATTGCAGTAGTTTTACCTCAGTGTGTGTGTATAATATTTTAGCATAGTTCAGTACATGTTTAGGATCTGTTTAAATTTAAGACAGGCTGTAGGTTTAGGTTTCTGCTAGTGCACAGGTACCTACATTGACATAGTGGTTTAAAAAAAAAATTTACTACAGAGAGGTTTAATAGGTTTCTGCGATTGCACAGGCCGGTACGCCCATTGACAGTCCTTTTTTAAAATTACTTTTCTTTTTTAGGGTTAAAATGCCTCACTTTCCATCCGCTTATAATAATTCAACGGCCTACTTTCAGAGTATGAAAAATATTTAATTTACGTGGTTTGAATCGTAACTGAGTAAGATCCTATGGTCCCCGAATATTAACTTAACTGAATTTTCTAAAAGCCACGCTATAACTGTGGCAAGGTCGTACACCCGTGTCCATACTAAAGCCTTGGAATGAAATGAAATCACAGAGTAGTATGTGAACAGAGTGTGCGTCGGCGCTTCGGCTGCTGGAGCTGCGCGTGCCCACGCACGTGGCTCGAGGCGCGCGCGCAGCGCTGGGGTGCCGCTGGCAGCTCGACGCGGACGCCCTCTACTCGGTCAAGTGGTCAGTATTTTATTTACTATGTGAACATAACTATACGAGTATTAAATAGGTTAAATTCCCTTATATGTTTGTCACATGTATGTACAGTCGAGTCCATAAATATGTGTAGGTACACTTTAGTACAGTCAGCATCAAAAGTAGCTAAGCAGAATAACATGCTCAAAATGATCTAGACACGACGTATTATCCTGGGGTCTCTATTGACTGCCATAATTTTTTTTAGTCATAATGTGTTTCAAGTCATAATTTTCGCAAGTCATAATGCACTTTTCTCAGGACATGGTTATTTTTTCAGGATTTTTATAAAACTAACCTAACCTAACCTAACTAATCTACACGATAAACGTTTATCAAAAACTACACCCTGAAAGAAGTTATGACAAAAAAAAGTATGACTAACAATACATTATGACCAACGATATGTATGGCAGTCAAAGGGATTATCCTGACAATAAAGTCGAGTGCAGATCATTTTGACCTCTTCGTTTTCGTAGGTACGTCTGCTGCTGACTGTACCTTTTGTATATTAAATGTCTTGTTTAAACTGCCATTTTTGAATTGTCACAGCGATTAAAGTAAGCTTTATCCGACGTTTGGAATATTATGCGCGGTGGTGTAGGTGATAGAGAAGACTAGTCGAACATTTTCCGATTTAGATATATATTTATTCGTCCGTCGATGATGGTACCTTACAATTTGTCTTCCCTACAGGTACAAAGACGGCAAGGAGTTCTTCCGCTACGTTCCTCGCGACCCTGAGCCGAGGAGGAGTTTCCCTTTGCTCGGCGTCCATGTCGAGGTAGGTATACTTTACTGCCACCCCTTGTAGAAATTACGCATGTGCTATTTCATATGCCTCTGACCTTGGGGCTTTAAATGCAACGATTGATTCTACTCTTTTCTATTCTTCTATTCTATTCTATCTATCTATTTATTTATTTACATGTATTATTTATAAATCGAATCAAATTAACTATTACATATAGATAAAAACCCCCGATTTAATGGTGATAAATAGCTACTCAGGCGATTGTGTTGTACAGTCGAGTTCATAAATTGTGTACACTTTAGTACTAGTCTATTTAATTTCATGTTTAAGCTGGCATGCATGATTTGTCACAGCGTTTAAAGTGACAAGGTAGGTACCTAATATGTCCACATATTTAGGAAGTCTACTTAACTGTTATGTAATGATGAGGTACAACGTTTGCACGACAGCGGTCGGACCCGTCCGGCTCGAACGTGACGCTGGCGCCGGCGCAGGCGGCGACGGGCGGCCGCTACCGCTGCGAGGTGTCCGGCGAGCGGCCGCTCTTCCCCACCGTCTCCGAGCACGCCGACATGGCCGTCGTCGGTAAGTCCAGTACCCTTACCATGAGTTACAATTACCGTACTCGCTAGAGAGCCGAATGCTCTGGGTAGTGATTCTGTAAACAACGCCGGTCGTGCGGACTGTCGAGTGATACCAAGCGGCGAGATTAAGTAGTCCCGTCAGTGCGAACAAAACACATTGTAGCGCGTGCATTTTCAATTAAGCAGCCTTATACGTTCGACCCATCGTGCTGCTAAATTGAAAATGCACGCGCTACAATGCGTTTTGTTCGCACTGACGGGACTACTTAATCTCGCCGCTTGGTATCACTCGACAGTCCGCACGACCGGCGTTGTTTACAGAATCACTACCCTGTCCCTCGTAGCGCAGAGTTACACATAGACACCTAAAAAGTGGTACACTTTTGATATTCTATTGAAAGCGGTCATAGATGACTCATTTTAACAAGTGAGAAGAGAAGCTAAGTATTCTGTTAGCCGTTTTTATACTCCCTCTATGCTTTCCTACCTCTGTGCCAGAGCCGGACGAAACTTAATTATTGGAAAACTCTTTATACCGCGAGAGCGAAAAAACTTTACCCGTAACTTAGTTTAACTTTGTTAAGAATTAAATTACGTACGATAACATCTTTCACGGGGACGGCGAAGGGAAAGTTTCCCAGATGATATCGGAGTGCGGATGAATCTTGATATTTCTACCTGGCATAATCCCGGGCGGTATTCCAGGAGAAACAAGACTCTTTGTAACTTTTAAGACTACGCGGGGCGTCCAGTGGCGCCATCATTACTATTATTGTTTTCTAATGTACTAAAGTATTGTCTAGAAATTGAAGGAGTTTTTTAGGTTATATGATATGACTTAATGACGTTACAAGACAATACTTTAAAAAAAATTTGAATAAATAAATAAATAAGTAAATGAGGCGCCACTGTATGCCCGACGTAGTCTTCTGCTGTAGCTTGTAACATTTACTTGTAACGGTGTATCTACTATTATACTCGTATGCACTTTAATACAGGGTGGGGCCTGTAACTAAAGCAAAAAATTAAAACGTAGATTCTACTCCTCAAATTAGACAACTTTTGTTTAGCAACTTTTTGAAATCATAAAGTTTTTAGATTGTTCTTTTTTCAAACAAAGTAAATAGTATTTTCAATGTACTTAAAACTCCGTCTAATTGACATCGCCTGCCAGTCTAGTCACTCTACAGACATAATCAATTTCATAGTACATTCCGTGTTCGAATTAACTTTAAAATGTAATAAAATTCAAACCGCAAGTTTTTTTTCAAAGTCGTCAAACAAACGTTGCGTAGTTTGAGGAGAAGAATGTACATTTTTTAATTTTTGCTCTAGTTACAGGCCCCACCGTGTATACAATCAGGTGTATCAACTTTGAACATTATTCAGTACATGCAATAAGGTGCAAAGTAGATATATCTCTGTATAGTCTGTACAGTGTGGGCCGATTAGAGTGAATTAACATAATTATTTGTTGGTCAAATTGTTGACGTTTAGAGCTCTTCATGTCAAATGAATGCCGCTGCCATGATTCGAACAATATAAATACGATATAGAAGCAAGATGGACTATTAAACAATGTGGAATCAAATAAAGAGGGGGGGGCGAGTTAGCGATTTAAAAAAAAATCCGTTTTGCCGTATTCACGATGTTTGCCACAAACACGCAAATGTAAGTTAGAGTGAGATAGAAATAGAAATACATCGTGCTCACTTTAACATAATAGTTGCATCCCGTAGTGTTTGCGGCATACAAATGTATAGGACTGACATAAGCTGATGACAGATCGCGTCAACCCGCGTTACGTCGACTCCATAAATTTTTCAGTGTTGCCAGAAACTGGCCCAACAATATCGGGGCTCCGGTCCCGGTACGCGGCGGGCGAGCGCGTGCAGGCCACGTGCGCGGCGGGCGCGGCCAGCGCGGCAGCGCGGCTCGCCT